>BQNB010099525.1:0-21053 GCA_026074375.1 Tanacetum coccineum | reverse complement strand
GGTTAAAAGTGGGTCAAATCTTGTTAAAATTCCTTTGGGTCATTTGGGCAAATTGCACAAGCCTTTTTAAGATGTATATAAGTTGTTTTCAAAAAATTTAAGGTCTCAAAGTTGTTTTTAAGGGTTTTCCTAATTGGTGTTTGAAACTGTTGGATTAAAAATAGTTTCACCTAGCTTATTTGGTTAAGCTGTTAAAACTAGTTCTAGAGTGTGCTTATGTGTCCTTTTAAGAGTGTCAAATGTAGTAGTTATAGTGTCATTTAGTTTACTTTTGCTGTCATCTAAAACTGTCTAATTTGTCAAGTCATTTTTTAGTTCAAAAAGTCTTTTCAAATCTAAATTTAAGCTAATTAAAATTGTTTTTAGCTTTTGAACTTAAGAGCATAAGCTCACCAGTTGTTAATCTCAATCTGTTAAGGCTTCTTTTATAATTTTAACTTGTTTTACTTGCTTATTTTGAGGCTTCAAATAAGTCCCTTATCATATACTACTCCCGGTTTCATTGATTTTCTTGATAATTATCCTTATTATATATTTATAAGTATTATATATTTATTTATATATTTTAAAGGTTAGTTTCGAAATAATTAAAAACCAAGAAAAGTTTATACCCATTTTTTACCCGTTTTGAGTCATTGACCCAAACACCCCTTTAAACTTCCAAAATACATTTTAAGCTTGATTTTCACTAAATTAAACTAAGATTTTTTAAAACAGCTTATAAACAAGCAATATTACAACTTAATAAGCCAATCTTAACAACTGAAAAGCACTTAATAATGAGCAAATATTATAAGCAGTTCTTAAGCTACATATGACAGATTTATACTAGAACATGAACAAAGGTAATTTAAGCCATGTGAAAATATTCATAAGCAACAAACAACATCAACAAGCATAAAGAAGCAGTTAAAAGCAGATAATAAACAATAGAGAATTAGCAATTCACAATAAGCAGTTTTTATAGCATAAAAAATCTGAATTGATAAAACATAAATTTCATTCAAAAGAAAGTTTTTACAAGATTAAAAGTAAAAAATGACAGAATTATAAAACATAATAACATTTAAAAATAAAACTATTCTACTACTAGTTCCTAGTTGTCTTTTTCGTCTTGTGCTTCTTCTTTATATAAGTTGTGGAGTTGTGCTTGTTGTGCTTTCTGTGTGAGAGGCCTCAAACCTTCAATCCTAGCCCTCCATTTTGCTTATTCATCAAGCCCAATAATCATAACCCTCCATTTTCTTGTCTTAACCCTTTAACCAATAGGGTGAGTGGGGATTGCCAAGGTGTTTTTGGGGTGTAGTGAGATGTGGGGTTCGCTGTTTTTGTCAAGGGGTGAAGTTTGGCTGTTTGTTGCAGAGGTGTGATTATGACAGGGATGTACAGTAGTGGGGTTAAGGGTATGGCGGGAAAGTGGGTTTAATTGGTATTGGGTTAACATGGGTGAAGGTTTGGGTAAATGGCAAAAATGGTCCCTGAAAGTGTATAGTATGATTACATCCATCGTCCTTATTTAGTTCATCGTTGGTCCTTGAGGTTGGGTTGGTATTGCACCATTAGTCCTTTTAGGACTAACGAAGTAAAGGTTATAAGGGGTTAATGGGTTTAGTCGTTAAGTGGGTAAAATGGTTTATGGGCTTTGCAATTTAGGCCGGTTATAAAAGGTTTTGGGTTTTTAAATGTTTAAGGCTTATAAGACTTTTATATAAAAGCTTAATGGGCTGTCCCGACCCATTAAATGGGTACGGGTTGGCCCATTAACTTTTTCTTTGGTTTTGGCTTCGTCTTTGACTTTAACTTTTGTCTCTGATTTTGACTTCTCTTCACGCTCTTTCCGTTCTCGTGCTTGGTTTTGTCATTTTTGGCTTTGTTTTTGTCCTTTTCTTATATATCCTTTACCTGCACAATACAAATGCAAAACATACAAATACAATGTATTTTTGGTACGTTTTTGGTCGTTTAACTCCGTTTTTAATGGTCAAAGGTATGTGTAATTAAACACATACCAAAATCCCCCATACTAAGATATTGTCGTGTCCTCACGCAATGCTATAAGTAAACACTTAAGAAAACCAAGAATCTCGATCCCCATCGACTAATTACCTCAAAAAGTAGCTAAGTGTTCATCAAGGGGAATTAAAGACTCATAAGTCTTGAAAAGTCCCGTTTTGACCATTATTAAATATTACCACACATATTTTTGTATTTTTCCCTTTTTCTCATTTTTTTGTACTTTTCATTTTTAAGCAACTAACTAACATGTTTGGACTTTCGTTATTTTCATAACTTTAGGGTCACGGAATAAGAAGCATTTCAACCCTAAAATGCCCTAAAAAGGATAAATTCATCATCCCCGACTTTTCACTTATTCCAAACCAAGCTTAAAACAAAATCACTATTAAATATAAGTTAAGATGCTAACACTACTTGTTGATCCACGATCTAGCTCATCTAGGATATCATAACCATGATCCAGCAGAATATGAAATGGCTATTATGAATTTCAACCATGGATCATCTTTTGCAAAATTATAGGTGTCTCGTTCCACCCAAGATTAATGTAGTCTTGGAGGTGAGATCTCATGTAGTGACTTTCGTCTCGGCATTATCCCAAAATTTGACGGCTAAGTGTGACCAGCCTTTTGACACCCACAGAGCTAAGTAATCGGGACCTCACGGGACCTTTGTTTCAAAAACTCTCTAGTTTTCCGTATTCACATTAGCTTTTAAAATAGAATAGTCAAGTTGCAAAAGCATATTTAAATTTAACAAAAAGAGAGCTATTTATTAATTAACACTTAAACATTTATTGCCAATTGTAAACCTCGACCTTTTAGTAGGCTGGAGTTTTCAACACGGTGTTTTTGTGGGCCCTTGCCGAGGATGTAGAACACTCTTTATCTGTCTCGGAATTTTTATTGCTTTCTATGTGGCTGTTCTTTTAGGTAAGGCTTGTAACATCGGTTGTGTGCCAGCAATTGATCGAAACAAACTTTTATATCCCACCATTTATATTTATTATCTAGGTTATCTATATATATATATATATATATATAATATATATATGTTATATTGATATATTCATTTTTCATCATATCTCATTTATATATTTATATAATATTGATAGATATATATAAATCTATTATATGATATAATATAGTATTTATATTATATTATATAATTTATTCGCTCTATATATATATATATATATATCTCTATTCTTACGATATAGAGAAGACTTCTTTTTGAAAAATTCAAGTATAAGTTTGAACTAAGACTAAATTTTTTTGATATATACTATATAAAATATTGTTGATTTAAGTTTAATTTCAAAAAAATGAACACGTTATTAATATATACCGTGGTTAGGAAGATTATTTGGAGAAATAAGCGCACAAATTACATTTACATGAGCGCGTCTTAAGATTTCAACCTATCCTTGTTTAGCATTTAACTCTATATTTAACTCTATCATTTTTCGTTCTTAGCGAATTTTTTTGCGAACGCTTAGCTCTAAACGTTTAAGGAACAGCTAATGTCCAACTAGCTTGACCAGAGTCAAAATTCTATTCTTATTTCTAACCCAGCGGAAAGTAAAATTATGACGCAAACACTATTTTCTTTTTTGATAATATTTATTACAAATTTTTCTATTTTCTTTGGATTTATTTTGGTGGTAAAAATGGGGATTACGCGAAACAAACTGCTGCAAGGACACAATACAAAGAGATAGATCCTCCCATATAGATTTAAAAATTGTACCTCAATGTTTTTGAAGGGGTGCTTACGGTAAATCCTAAGCCGTTTATTAAGTATGCTTAAAGATAAACGTTTGTCGATAAGATTAGGATATTGAGGTGTGTTCCCAATTGTAGTGCGATTTGGATAGCTCTTGTGATCGATGGAATGAAAGGACAAAAACGGGGCCCTCGATGTGTAGCGTGCACGAGAGGCTTCAAAAATCCGGGACAATCCTGGACAATCATCATAAAAACACAAGCAAACGAGAAAGGAAAGAGGCACACCTCTCACAACAAAAACTCTTATTCATTACTACATAATATGACTAAGGATAAAGCATGAGGGTGTTGCCATTACACGAAGCGCTTGTTAGAGGTCACTAAGCTTGGACCCAATACGTCGAATTCATTTGTCCTTGGGAGGTTTGATGATCCGGGACAACCAATTTTGGTAAGTCCTCAAATTAGTTTTTAATTACGCAATGGGACTCAGGTCACCTGATGTTTGGCCGAGATTTAGAGTTTATCTACAACGGTTTGCCATTGGATGACATGGGCAATGGTTTGAAGAACGGATCCGTAAAGACCATTAGAGAATTTTAATTTTCGCAAGAGAACATCTTCAATCTAGAGTTAAAGAGGAGGACTTGATCATCCGACGTTGATAAAACCGCATAGATTAGTTTTTTGCTCTTTGAGTCTATGGATCACTCTTTGTTTTTCTGTATAGATCGAAGAGTTCTTAAGGCCATGTATGATCATGAAGTTCTATTGAGGTTTGAACTTTACCGGTGATCAACCGCGGTTCTCAAGGTCAAAATTTGATGCTTCAAGGCCCAGTAAGGCTTGTGCTACGGAGCTCGATCGGATAGATGAATGCCCTTTCCGTACAGTGCTTGTATGGGGTACACGATGGGTGTTGGTAAGCTGGTACAGAAGGCCCAGAGTGCGTCCATCTAATATTACCGACAAGTGACGGTTCTGCCTACGGTCCTTTCAAGAATTCGTTTCATGCCACGATTGTATACCTCTACTTGCCCACTTGTTTGTGGGTGATACGCGGTGGAGGACGGCTGAAGTAACTCCGTAGTTTTAATGCTTTATTGGTAGACCTTACGTGGTGCGCCCCGATCGGGCGAAGGAGAGTTTAAGAAATTTTGCATAACAACTCAGGCGTCGTTGGTGTCGGTGAGCGCTTTCGCTATCAACTATTTGGACAGGTAGTAAACGACTCTCGAGGTATGTATATGTTCCACCTCGTAATAAGAAGAGAACTGGCCCCCATGAAATCGATTCCCCACACGTCAAAGATTTCGCAAACTTGGATGGAATTTTGAGGCATTTCATCACGCTGCGAAATTTTTCCTTGACGCTGGCACGAGTCATAGAATTTTGTATAACCAACACGTCGTGATCTTTGGTAATAGTGGGCTCATCGAAAAGTGTAACTCGCACAGGCATCAAGACCTGTTTTTGCGGTGAGATTTGCACATGATGTCCCTTACGGTGGGTCACATATGTTGGCTAAGCTTCGGAGGTATTGTCCGTGAGTCATTCTTGCCGTGCGACGCGCAGACACGTCCTCCTCCGGATCACCTTTTTCGTATCTTACTCATATTGTTGAACAATATTGCGGCGTAGTCCCAAATGAATGTTATAATCCTTTCCTTGAAGGAACAACTTAGTTCTTTTGCTTGGGACGACATTCCCTTTTGAACAGAATGATTTTCCGCCGGCTGTGGTAATTTGACATAATCGGAACACGAAGGTACTGAGTCACCACGAAAAGTCACCTATTAAGTGGTCTCGAGAGGAAACTTTTCATTTTCTCCTCTATTTGGGTCTGAGCACATTGTCATACAGATTTTCTAATGGGCAGGAAAGATGACTTCGTGCCGGCAGAGTTTCTCGGCTCCTTTTGTGTCAATTACTTTGAATGTGAACTCTTGAAGGAGGAGAACACACACGGAGCGAATCATCGCCTTAGATTCTTTTTTTATAGCAAAGAGAATTTTTATAGGGTGGATGTGATCGCGTATACACTCGGATTGATCTATGTTCAAGATGAGGTAAAGATCGGAAATTTTCAAAGGCCAATAAACCGACGTGGTAAATTTATTTCTCGTTCGTGGGTGTAATGCTGATTACCTCACCTCGTTCATTGTTTTACTAGCATAGTGTATAGGCCTAAAGTGTTTTTCATGACGTTGCCACCCCCCAAGACGTGCACTATGGCTACTAGTCCGTTGTGCATCACACATAAGCTCAATGGGTAAAGGGTAACTGTCCGGTATTAAAGGAAGAGGCAATCAAGATTGGGCTTCGATAAGTTTTTTCTTTAATATTTGAAAAGCTTGGTAAGTTTTTTCTTTAACGTTTCAAAAGCTTGAATACGTTCATTGGAGAAGATGAATGGAGTATTTTTCTCAAGGAGATGAGTCATCGGTCGAGAAATTTTAGAAAAATCCTTAATGAACCGTCGGTAGAAACCGGCATGACCGAGAAAACTCCGAACACCCTTTACGGTGGTGGGATGAGGTAACTTAGCAATCACATCGACTTTGGTCTTATCAACCTCAATCCCATTTTTGGAAATCTTATGGCCAAGGACAATGCCTTCCTTAACCATAAAATGACTATTTTCCCAATTAAGACAAATATTGGTGTCTTCACACCTTTGAAGCATCTTGGCTACACGAGAGAGGCAATTTTCAAATGAATTTCCAAAGACCGAAAAGTCATCCATGAAGACTTCCATCGTTTTTTCAATCATATCATGAAAGATAGCCATCATACACCTTTGGAACGTGCCCGGTGCATTGCATAACCCAAAAGGCATGCGACAATAGGCGAACGTTCCGTAAGGACACGTAAATGTTGTCTTTTCTTGATCATGAGGGTCGATGGGAATTTGAAAGTAACCCGAGAAACCATCGAGAAAACAATAGTACTCGTTTCCTGTTAATCTCTCGAGCATTTGATCCATAAACGGTAATGGAAAGTGGTCTTTACGGGTGGCTCCATTTAACTTTAGGTAGTCAATGCATACACGCCAACTTGTAACCAATCGAGTCGGGATTAACTCATTTTCATCATTTTCAACATCGGTAAAGCCACCCTTTTTCGGTACGCAATGTACGGGGCTTACCCAAGGACTATCCGAGATTGGGTAAATTAATCCGGCGTCAAGAAGTTTTTCAACCTCCTTTTTGATGACATCGTGGATCTTTGGATTCACCCATGTTTGGTGTTGAACCACCGGTTTGTAGTCCTCTTCCATAAGAATCTTGTGAGTACAAAATTCTAGGTTAATACCCTTGATGTCGGAGAGTTTCCAAGCGATGGCTCGCTTGTGTGACTTCAAAACCTTTATGAGAGCGGCTTTTTCCTCGACACTCAAGTCTTTAGCAATTATAACGGGCAACTTGTCGTTACCTTCTAAAAATGCATATTCGAGATGAGGAGGTAAGTCCTTGAGTTTGACTTCGGGAGGTTCATCAATTGAAGATATATCAGTTTTAGCTTCACAAACTTTAAGTTCTTTTCAAATTTCAGGCAAATAGTTTCCTTGAGTGGGAGGGACTAATGATGGATCATCATTAAGAAATGATTCAAGAAGATGAATATCCCCCTCCGAGTCATAGTAAGAGTCATCTACTTCTGGTGAAGTTGGATCATCTTCAAGAGGGAGGAAAGCATCGACTTCCTCGAGAAGAAAATCACTATCCCTGGAGGGAGTGAGAGTTGGAGAAGAGGTAGAAATGATCGGGTCATAATAAGGAGTGGGATTGCCACTCGCGATCATATCGGAGAAACCGAGAACTTCTTGAGAATACTCCTCACAAGCCATTTCAATGACGTCGATTTGGTTCGCCGTTATATCATCGTTATTAGAGGAGTATCTCGAAGTTTGGTCAAGATTGAATGTTACGGCTTCTTTTCCAACACAGAGAGTTAATTCTCCTTCGTAAACATCAATCAAAGCACGTACGGTTTTTAAGAAGGATCTCCTGAGAATTAGGGGTACTCAGGGATCGGCATCAAAGTCTACGACTACAAAGTCGGCCGGGAATTGGAACTTTCCTACTTTTAGGTAGACATCTTCGGCGATACCAATTGGTTGGGTAATCGAACGATCCGCATATTCAAGAGTCATACAAGTAGTAGTGAGCTCCGGAAGAGAAAGCTTTTTCCACACGGATAATGGCATGAGATTTATGCTAGCGCCAAGATCGGCCAAGGCTAAGCACTCATCCATTCCCCGAAAATCACACGGTATGAGAAATTTTCCAGGGTCTCCATGTTTTTTAGGTAACTTGTTGAGGATAATCGCCGAACAATATTCATTTAAAGGAGTTCTAGCCATTTCAGTTAGTTTTTCTTTGTTTCCAATTAAGGCTTTAAGAGTCGAGGCAAATTTTGGCATAAGAATCAAAGCATCCATGAGGCTAATTTCAAAACTCAAATCTTTAAAGATTTCGTAGAATTTTTCAATTTGGTCGTTAGCTTTTTCATGGCGCCTTTCATCATTACGTCTCAAAGGATACAGAATTGATGATTTCTGGTTAGGCATCGGAGCATTAACGGGAGCAACAACGGGCTCAGAATTTGGTACTTGGGGTTGAATTTGGACAACCGGAGGTTGGACGTCTTTGGTACTTCCGTTATTAGTAGGAAGCACCGTGTCCTTTGTCACCTCGGTTTCACGTTCCACTACTTTAGGAAGAGAAGAAGAAGTAGTAGGAATCGTGGGTCCTTGATAAGCAACACCGCTTCGGGTGGCAATACCCTTCAAATCTACCTTCGAGTTAGTAATGGTATTACTAGGGAGTGTCCCTGAACCTGAAGTAGAGGCGGTATTGAAATTCATGAATTTGGAAAGCATGTTCGTTAAATTGGTCATTTGATTTTGCAAGTTTTGGTTTTGGTCTTGCATGTTTCTCATAACCGCATCATTAGCCTTGACCTAGCTTTTAAAATCGGTCTTTGTCACACCTTGTGTTTGCGGAGCCGGAGCTTGGTAAGGTGGAGCTAGGTGAACCAGGGGTTGATTAATCAGAGGTCGATAAATTTGGCCTTGGTTGTAATTATTTCCCCAGTTTTGGTTGTAACGGTTTTGGTTATTTCCTTGGTTTTGTTGGACGGGAGGAAAACGGGGAGGTCGAATTTGATTAGCAATCGGGGCTCGATAACCGGTATTTCCTTGATTGAAATTAGCAGCGACGGCTTGGGAAACGTACTCTTGAATATTGTAACGATAAACGTTGCCATCGGTGGTGGGATAATTTTGGTAAGAATGAGCACCACCGCAAGTAACACAACTTTCCTAGACTGCTTTCACGGGAGTGGGAGCTTGGGTTTTCTTATCGAGAAGTAAGGCTTTCACCATATCTTTAAGTTCGGAAACATCAGGAGAGATACCGAGGATGGAAGAGCTTGAACTCACTTTGGCAACAACCGGTTTGTTACGTGAATTACGAACTTTGGATTTGCTCTCTATGATTCTTAGGCAATCTCGTGGCATTTTATCCAAAAAGTTACCACCTGCGGCGGAATTCAAGGAATCTTGATCATTAAAGTTCAATGCCTCATAAAAAGTAATTCTGAAAATCCATGATGTGGGCATGCCCGAAGAAGATCATTGAATCGGTCCCATGCCTCATAAAAAGTTTCATCAAATCTTTGTTGAAATCTCGTGATTTCATTTCAAAGATTTGTTGTTTTGGAAGGAGGGAAGAATTTCTTGATGAATTTCAAAACAAGATCATCCCATGTAAGAATCGATCGAGGGGGTTCTTTTTCAAGCCGAATCCAGGTGGCACCCTCGAGGGAAAATGGGAAAAGCATAAGCTTTACCAACGTACTCGGGACGTTCAGGAACTTCATCGTAGAAGTGATCTTGTTGAAATAACGGATGTGAGCATGAGGGTCTTCTTTGTCATGTCCAAAAAATTATTTGTTTTGTACGAGGGTAAGTAAACCGTGCTTAAGCTCAAAGTTGTCCGCGGTGATCTCGGGAACAACGATGGCATCCTCGTAACCAACGGTGGGTGCTTCGAGCAATTGAGCCATAGTACGATTATCGTCCATCGTAACTACGGGAGGAGCTTGATTTTCAATTGGTTCCACAAGATTAAATGGTTTAACAAAAGTCGGGTTGACTTGTTGTTGTTGACGGTTAGAATTACGAGATTAAGAACGAGTGCGCATGCACTAAAATGTAAAAAGAAAATTTATAATAATTTTTTTTTGGTTTTTTCAACAACGTATTCACAATATATTTTAATACGGACAATGAGATAAGATACTTAAGCCTAATAATCAACTCGCTTCTCGGTAACTCTCTAAAAGAAAAACGCACAAAGGAGTTTGTTTAACTTTAAGAGCCCCAGGTGTCATAACACCATAACATAATTTTTTAACTGCCACATCAGCATAACACCAACACCAACACCACTCCTCTAATCATAACACCAAATAACACCACTCACCTCTTTATTTTCATAAAACCCCCTAAACAATTATTTCATTATTTTAACAAACTAACCATTTCATTCATAAAATTCAAATACACATTACAATACTAAAAAACACACATTAAAAAAAATTCAGAAATTAAAAAAAAAATACGCCCCGGTGACTAATCTTCTTCCGATGCTTCTTCAACTTCGCGCCAAATATGGTTCATAAGGTTTTGTTGGAGACTAATATGCGTATCTTTGTCTCTTAATTCTTTTGCTTTACGACATTGGGTTTCACATCGATCGATCCACACTATTTGCATTGACCTTGCAGGATTAGAATACACATGTTTCATGTCAACAACCGACATATTTTAATCTTCTAAAATCAAGTTATGCATTATGATGCCAACATACATGATTCTACATAATGTGTTGACTTCGTATGCATAGGCCGGTTGTTGAATAAGTCCCCAACGTCCTTAGAGAACACCGAAAGCATGTTCGACATCTTTCCGTGTACTTTCTTGACGCTGTTTAAAGTACGTATGCTTCGGATCATTGACCGTGAATGATTTGACGAAACTTGCCCACTCTGGGTAAATTCCATCGGCCAAGTAATACCCATTACGATACTCAACTCCGTTTACCACATACGGAACCACAAGGGCTAAGTCATCTAATAGGTCGTCAAATAAAGGAGAATTATCTAAAACATTAATATCGTTATTCGCACCCGCCATCCCATAAAACGCATGCCAAATCCACAAATCTTGCGAAGCTACAGCTTCAAGCATTATAGTAGGGTATTTTTTATCACCCCTACCGTATTGACCTTGCCATGACACTGGACAATTTTTCCATTCCCAGTGCATACAATCAATACTTCCAAGCATTCCCGGAAAACCATGAACATTGTTATGCTTTTGTTGTATTTTTACAACGTCTTCATATGTTGGCTTTCTTAAATACTTCGGCATATACAATTCCGAGTCGAGATGTGAAGAAATGAAAATGTTATGGGATAGGATTAGCCGTATAACTTGAAATGCCATTGACAATTTTTAGAAAAAGTTTACGGCTCATACGAAATCTTCTCTGAAAATAGTATAACGGATACTTACAGTGATCATCAAAATAATCAGCCCGTAGATGTCTTTCGGCATCTTCACGGTCACGGAAGATCGGGGTACGGGTCAATCGTGGATTGAGCTGTGGTTGTTAGTTACCATTCGTGATACTCGGCAGCTTTTTGTAAATAGAATGCGTCGGTTTCCTCATCGATATCAAAAACGGTTCGACCAATTTGATTTTGATTCATTGTGAAAGAGTTTGTAATGTGTTTTTTGTTGTAAATGTGTGTTTTTTGTGAGAAAATAATATAGAGGTATTGAAGTATTTATAATGAGTTGTGGGGGGGGGGGGCAAAATGATTTTTTTTAAATAGCCGTTAGGGGGTGTTTTGTAAATTTATTAATTTTTTTTAATAAAACTAGCCGTTAGGGGGTGTTTTGTAACTTTTTAAAAATATAGGGGGAAATTAAAAACATTTATATAGCCGTTTGGGGGGGAATGAATTTTTTTTAAATACACCCCAACGCGCGTTGGCCGGCTAACGCCGAGCCCAACACCGTTGGGCAACGCCGGTGTGGGGTGTAGTAACGTCAGCTAATGCCGCCCAACGCCGTTGCCGGCGTTACTACACTGAGAGCTCTAAAAGGTGAGCCGTACGTCGTGAGTGACACAAAAGGTAAGTTTTTGATCTTTGGTTCGAGAACTTATTAATGGATAACACTTCAGTTGAAAGTATTATATGTTGGCGTTCTTTTACCAACTTGGTAAAAAAAAATATTTCTTTTTATGGATAATGTTTTTTTTGTTTTTCTTGTTTTTATATTATAATTATACTAATAAAATAGAATGAAAAATATTTTTGTATTTTTTTATTAGAAAATAAGCAAAATAACTTCACACGGAAGGATCTTGAAACACAAATTTTCAAACGGCTCAACAATCGTAGACAAACCTCCTCGGTAGTGGCGCCAAAAACTGATTAGTTACCCTTTACTATATATAAATATAAGTAAATATATAAATATATAATAATGAGAATAAAAAAATCACAATTATAGTAATCCGGGAGTATGATTCACGGGTCGTTATCCCCAACGAGGAATGCAAGTGAAAGTCGAGAGTCGTTTTAAGAATCGATGCTTAAATGGGACAAGATTATGTTTGGTTATCTAAAGCTACGGGAAAATTAAGGCAAAAACTTAAAAACACATAAGGTAAGACAAATTTTAACTAAAAACGCAAAACGAGAATCCTAAACGAGACCTAAAAACCCTAAATTATCAAAATTAAGACCTAAAATGATCTTTTTGGTTTTTATAAGTCTTAATTAACAAACAAGGCTTTGACAAAGAAAAATGACTAAAAACGAGGTGGTTAGGGCTTGGAAAACACTTAAAAACGTGAAGGGGATTCTATCCCGTTCTTAAAAAACAAAATTTTCGCAATTTTAACTCTACGAATAGCAAATCTAATTTTCCTAGGTTTCTAAATGTTAGAAGAAAATTTTCTAAAAAGAATTATACTTTTTCTTTACTTTTTTATAAAATTTTTATGAATGAAAAACGAATTTTAATTGAAATTTAAATGTTTAAAAATATCTAAACAATTTAGAAAAATTTGAAAAAATAGCAAAAGTCTGCTTGAACATATGAGGGATATAATAAAATAAGCTTGTGGAAAACAGTTATAGACATACAATATTACAATAAGCAGTGAATATAAGCCAAAATAGCTTTATAAGCTAAAAGGCCTAAAATTGACTATAATAGATTGATTTTGCAAAGATTTACCAAAAAGACCCAAGGGGAGTTGGTTAGAGGTGGTGTGTGTATAAAACGTTTGGTTGTGGGGTTGAGGTCCCAGGTTCGAGCCTTGCTCACCCGGGGCTTCCCCTACTCCCAAATGTTTTTGCAAATTCCATTTTTTACAACTTTTTTTAGGGCTGAAAAATAAGTACTTTTAATGAAAACACTTTTTTTAGAAATCACAAATAAGCTCAGAAATAAGCTTAAAAGATGACAGATTGGCTTATATGACTAAAGGGCTAAACTGTTAACCTTTATCTAAACTAAATAAGCTAATGAAGGGCAATAAAGCTGAGAACAACTAAAAGGCTACACTTAATAAGCATGAGCAAACAAAAATAAGCAAAGAGTTTAAGCTAAATTAAGCTAAAAAGGACAGAAATCTTAAAAAGCTATAACACTTAAATTTTTTAAAGCTAAACTGCAAATAAGCTAAAATAAGCTCTAAACTAAAGGAAATAAGCTAAAGTGGGCTTAATCTAACTTAATAAGCTAAACTAAACCTAGAATAAGCAAAAGCAATAAGCTAATAAGCCTAAATAAGCAAATGAGCCTTTTGGCCAAAACTGATAAGCAAAAAGGCCAATAGGGACTTTTCTAGCTTAAAAATAAGCTAGCAAAAGGATCCTTATGGTTTAGTGGCTTACTCCACTAAGAAGAATGACCAAAAAACTACAATAAGCAACAAAGAAAAAGCATTTTGAAATTCAAATAAGCACTTAAAAAGCATCATGAAAAGGCTATCTCACACTAGACAAATTTTTGATAACTTTTGCAATCTTAACAAAATCACACTTTTGAGCTTAAAAATAAGCACACAAACAAATCCTTATGACTATATAACCTACAAACAGATTAACTTTAGACCTCAAAGAACAATAATCAACACTCAAAAAGCATTTTAAAATTCAGTATACACAACAATAAGCAAATGAAAAAGCCATTTCCCAAATTTTTTCAATACTTAGCAAATACTTGACAGTTTTGGTAAAAACTCAAAACAACATTGCAGGCTTTTAAACTATTATTCTAACCTGTTTTTAACACTTGCACAAACATAAAAACATCACAAATCAACAATAAGCAAGAGCATAATCAAATAAGCAACTAAAATAAGCTATAAGCTAACATTTTCAAACCAATAACTCTTAAAACCTTAAAATTAAGATTTAACACTTAAAAACTTAAACAAATTAAATCTTTGGACTAATTTAAGCTAAGCTAAACTGACCCAAGAGTAAAGATGCAATTTTGACCCATTTTGACCCATAAAACAGGTTAAACCAAAACCCCTTTAAAAACTGTTTTAGCTTTTTTAAAGAGATTAATGCTTATTTAAAGCACACATTCAAAAGACCAGCTCTTAAATAAGTAAAACAAGCAATATTAAGCAAATCTTAATAACAAATAAGCACTCAAATAAGCTTAAATAGATTATGCAAGTTTATAAGCTATTTAAGACATTTTATATCAAACACTTGCACACTTAATATTTAAACTACAATATAAGCTAAATAAGCATAAAACATCATTAATAACCCTATATAAGTAGATAATAAGCGGTACTAAGCAAATGATAAGCTAAAAATGCAACTAACCTAAAAATGAAAAAAAAAAGATGTACCTTTGTCTTTTGCTTAAACAAGGACACAAATGCTCAATAGAGCTTATCAACAAGCTCTGGCTTGTTTATACAAGCCAGTAAATAACATAAGCCCTTCCATTTCAAGCTTATCATCAAAGAGCTTTTAGAGTGATTTTTTTTCTTTTTCTAAATTAAAAAAGTAGACTTAGGCACTATAAGTTATTGAAAAACTTATAGTGCTTAAGTTAGAAGCTTAAGTAAGATTTAAAACAGGTTGTGTGAGCTTATGAGAGAGCTTATAAAGAGCTTTTAAAACATAAAGTGAGCTAAAAACTT
The DNA here is from genome assembly GCA_026074375.1 of Tanacetum coccineum. Taxonomy (NCBI): domain Eukaryota; kingdom Viridiplantae; phylum Streptophyta; class Magnoliopsida; order Asterales; family Asteraceae; genus Tanacetum; species Tanacetum coccineum. Next base: position 6,049 of record BQNB010099525.1, on the reverse strand, counting down.
TAAGACAGATTTAGAACCAAACTTCAAATTTCATTGATTTAAAACATTACAAGGAAAAACAAAAGTACATTAAGCTAATTTAAGACTAAAATAAGCTAAAAATTTACTAGGTAAAAAGACTACATGCCCAAAGGCTTACAAATGAGCCTATTTATACTAATCAAAGGAAGGTTCTAGGTCCTGTGCTTCTTTGCTGAGAGGGCTCAAGCCTGTGTTTCTTGTGTGAGAAAGCTCTCAAATCAATCGTAGCCCTCCATTTTGAGTAGTGTCCAAGTTGTATGATCAATGCCATTGATTTTTTGTCATTTTCCTTGAACGAATGGGATGATTGGAGATTGCCAAGGTGGTAATTAGTGGGATAAGGTGTGGGGTGTGTAGACAAATTAGAGAAGAAAGGGGAATAGTATTGGGGTGAATTTGGCGGGTAGTAGAGACAGGGTAACTGGAGAAGATGTACAGTGTTCGCGCTCCCCTTTTGAAGTTTGGGAAATGGCAAGAATAGCCACTGAAAGTGTATAAGTGTGTTGCAAAGACAGTCCTTAATGTGTGCAACTTTGGTCCTTGGAGTTTTATGTTAGTTTGCACCGTTAGTCCTTTTAGGGACTAACGGGGTCAAGTTTAAAAGAGGGTAAGGGATAACGGGGTTATAAGGGGTGGTAATGGGCTGGTGTTGTTGGGCCAGGTATAGATAAAAAAAGACTTGGGCTTTTATTTATGGTTTAAGGGTTATAAGATATAAGTGGGCTATCTCGGGCCTACTAGGTAGGTACGGGTGGGCCCACTTTTGGCAGTTTAGGATTTTGGGTTCAGTTTTCGATGCTCTTTCCAAATCCATTTCCTGGGGTTGACTTTGACTTTTTGTTGACTTTTGGCTTTGACTTGACTTTTCTTTCACGCTCTTTCCATTCTCGTGCTCGGTTTTGTCATTTTTGCTTCGATTTTTGTCCTTTTCTTGGATATCCATTTCCTGCACAATACAAATGCAAAACATACAAATACAATGTATTTTTGGTACGTTTTTAGTCATTTAAGTCTGGTTTTAGTGGTCAAAGGTATGTGTAATTAAACACATACCAACCCGTAAGAGTAATTAGGCATTAATCTAGTAATTAATATCTTGATAGAAAATTATTTTCAAAATAAACCAACATTGTGAGAAAATAGTTATTTATACGGGTGTTGATTCATCGATAAGAAAATTACTTACACACTTAGGGATCTGAATACCTCACTTGACAAGCATATTGTAGGATCCCTTACTGAATAGATCTTGAACCTTTAGCTTGCAAAGGGTTTGTTACTTTAGATAAATCCAAAACAACAATAATGAAACACTGATTGAACACTATTGATTATGCGGAAACTAATCAACAATGCTAAGAAGAACAATATTAAGAAAAACACAAAATATCTTTTATCAAATTCAACCTTTGTATTATAACTTGAATATTACTAGGTTACAAGCTATGATTGCTAATTGATCTCTATTGATCTATATCTTCTAACTATGCCTAAGGTTCCTTTTATACGCCAAGGAAACCCTAATGGGCTTTATAAAAACGCGTATAGAGATAATCCATATCATTTCCTAAGATATCTCATGCATATCTCTAACTCTAACTAACTTCTGCATAAGCAGACTTAACTATAACATAACAATACTAACTTTAACTATCAGTATTAACATCTTTATATTGACAGTATTAACTATACTACACTACCAGTACTAACTGTGCTAACTCTTCTACCAGTACTAACATGTGTACTAGCAGAACTAACTGTATTACTAATAGAATTAAGTCTAGAATACTTAATTCCCAACAATCCTCCCCTAAACTTGAACTTCACATGTTAACTTCAAGTTTCTTTAGTTTTCTTCAGTTTGAGCTTTTGAGGATTGCATCCAAACACTTCTTTAATCTGATCTTTGATGATTTTGAACTCTTTTGTGTTCTTGGTCATCTTTAACTTCCTTTAGCATTCAATCCTTGTCAGCAGTAAATCATCACCTCTGCATCACAGCTACACAGCAACATCCAACTAAGTTGGCTTTGTAGTTTTTGGCAAACTGTCAGCCATCAATGGATTTGAGAAATCTTTACCAAAGCCGTTTGCTTTGGACTAGCTAGTTCTTGATGTCTGTTAGACATGGTGAACTGATGACCATTTGTTGTGTGGTTGCTAAACCAACACTTAAACAATCCTTCTCAACTCTATTGCAGCTTCCAGATACCCAAACCATACTTTCAACTACTAAGAAATCTTTCAAACACCATCATTTCAAGGTAACTTATTCTGAGCTTGCTTCTCTATCAACTTTAACAATTGATAGCAAACCTCATCCTTTTTATCCCCTTGAAGCTTCTTATCCAACATAGCTTGACACACATCAGCTGGTATTGGATATCTCCTTTCTGTCAACATGTAGATATCAGCTGATTCCAAAGTTAAACAATGCACTCTACAAGTGTCATAATATCTCCATCTTAACATCTTTGGTTGATACGGTAAATTCCAGACAGGATCTGTACTCAGAGGTGGATCAAACATGGTCTTAAGATCACCCCAAAATACTCTCTCATACTCATCCTTTGGTCTATTTGTACCATACTTTTGCATAACTAACCTATATAACTCTATAAGATCATCCCTTGAGATACTTTTAATCATAGCTACAAAATTTATGTAAGTGATATAAGTTCCGTCTTCTCTTATAATATGATACACACCCTTTTTCCCTAGCTTGATTATCTTCCAATTAGCTATACTAGGAGGTTTGATAGCTACTGGAATAGCTCTTACTGGAATATCAGTACCTGAAGAAGAATCTGTATCATTACCTTTCACAAGTGCTTCCATGTCTTCTTCAGCTCCATGCTTTGCAATTTTGTCAGCATGTGTACCTTTCATAGCTTTTTGCTTCTTCCTTTTTCATGTTCTCTTTATTTGCTCTTTTTTCTTTATAACTTCAACTTTATCCTCAGTGACTAGAACATCTTCAACAGCAATCTTTTGTTTCTTTGAAGACTCTTGCTCCAGCTGTACACCTGCTCTCTTAACTCTTTCTTTAGATCCCATAGGCACAAAACTTTCAATGCTCCTCATCAACTTTTCAAATTCAATCTTGAGCTCTTCAAAAGTAAGCTTCTTCAACTGAGCCATTTTCTAAGAGCTTTGATTTTTGATGAAGGTACTCATATAGTCTCTTTGATGTGCTTGTGTCTTGGGCTTGTCTCTCTTTGCTTTAGCCTTCTGTTCTGCATAATACTTCTTTTTTTATTTATCATGTCCACCATCCTTTTTGCAAAATCATCACTAGACACATTTTCTCCTTGGAGACTCTTTGTTAATTCTACATTTGCTTCAATCTTGGCTCTAATGGTGTTCCAATCCTCTTCTGTATAGAACTGTGTTGCTTCTTGAACTTCAGTTTTCTTTTCTGTTGTTGTTCAGATAGTTCTTGCTCCTCTTGTATTCTCTTAGCCAACAAAGCATCTAAATGAACTTATCTTGCATCCTATTCCTCCTGTAAAGCTTGCAACCTCATAGCTTCTACAAGACCAGCTTCTTCTTGTCTTATCTGTTCTTTTTTCTTTTGAGTAGCTTGAACATCTTTTGAAGTCATTAGTGCTTTTCCTTCCCTTTGACTTTTAACTGGAGAAGGAACAATCACATTCATAGTCTGAATTACACTAGGAGTACTAACTGGTGTATTACCAGTATTAACTCCTGCACTACCAGGATTAACTTCAGTATTAACTTCAACTTCAGCAGAATTAAGTCTCTCTTTAGCTGCACTGAAGAAATCCAAACCAATATCAATATCTTTACCCTTACTAGCTGACCTTGCTCTCCTCTTGTATGTACTAACATTCTGAGAAACAACCTTTGATAAAGTTTTAGTTGCTTCCAAGGTTGTAGGACTAATATCTTCCTCTTGTGCCTCCCTTAAAGCACTAACCTTTTTAGGAGTAACAAAATCTGCTTCTTTTTCTTCCATAGAATTTATGACCAAAGAAACTAGAGGATCATCATCTATATCTTGAATTTTCCTCTCCTGATCCTCTGTTTCTTCATCCTCTGATTCAGACAAAATAACTTTCATTGATTTTCTCTTCAAGGCAGCTTCAAGAAGCTTCACCCTTTTAACCAAAGTCAGAACTACCTTCCCATAGGTACTCTTTGTCTGCTGCAGTTCTTTCTACAAATTATCAATTCTTAACACCAGCTTAGGTACAATGTCCATCAATTCTTTTAGAGTCAAACTGTCCTCGATACTTCCTGATGTGTTACCTTCATGAAGAGGTGCATCATAGGACCTGAGTGGAGACTCATGAATGTTACCACTGTCCATCCCTGTATCTAAGCCAGAGGTTGTAGTGGTAGCTCCCTCAGTTTCAACTCCCACACCTGTGGTAGTTGCCTCATCTGCTACAGGGGTGACAGTAGGACCCTAAGACTGAGGAATCTCAGTGCCCTGTCTGGTAATAGACCTAGGGGGTGATGAAGGTTGTGGTTCAGAAATTGGTGGTGGAGTTGTGAAGGATGGTACTGGATCAGGTGTGGGTTGGGAGCCAGCTAGGATTGTTAATCCCTCACCTTGATCTGGTGCTGTACCTGCCAATATTGCAGACATCAATGGTACATGTTCCCTTGCAAAACCCCTTTTCATATTTCCAAAATTCTTTTTAGTTAAAGTTGGGGCAAGATACCTCCTATTATTTACAGTAGTTATATCCAAAATTATTTGTAAAAATCTTGGATACATTAGAAATTTAGTATTACTCTCCAAGTTGTGAACCATTCCATCAAAAATCATTTTTGAAAAATTATAAACCCTATTACTAGATAGACAGATTAATGCAGTAGCAATGTTACTACCAAATTGATCTCATCCACCAGATTTAGGGCTTATGCAGTGTAGAATATTGTGGATTATAAACTTCCATTGGGGTGTAAAATTCTTTTTCCAAAAAGTAAGTTTTCCCTCTGAAACATACCCCAATGTGGCCAGTCCTTCATAAATTTCAGCATCTGGTAAATTAGTTATACCTGTTGCATCTGCCAATTGAAGTTGACTTCTGATAGATGCCTCAGTAATGGTATACTCCTTATTATCTATAGATGCTACCAACTCTTGAATCCCATTAGCAAGTGTTCTGACAGTTGCAGTCTGCCAGAACTGTTTGACTAGGGAATCATAGATAGTGGGATTATGAGTTAAGGCATACCTGAGTGAAGTACCTTTGAGAAAATCCACTATCTCAGTGAAACCAACACTTTCAGTAGGTTTCTTTAGAAAAGCAACCATGTTATGCTTATCCGAGTACCTCAAATTGGCCATCTTGAATTCTTGAGGAACAGAAGTTGTGATTAATCAAATTTTAGTGCTGGGTTTGGTTCGTTTGAGTAACTAAGTGCTGGTAGAGAGAGGCAATTGAATTTAGATTGAGTATAAACAAGGTTTCTGATTGGACCAACTATAAAAGTAGTTTCTTTATAGGAAAGAAAGATATTTTATTTAATTAAATTCAGTAAGTATCCAATTAAGAAACCTATACGCAAAGTAATTGCCGTAAAAATCTCTAACGGTAATATTTAATTAAGGAAAATCAATTTTCCCTTACCAGCACCAACGGTCATCTACCAGTATTAATGTTGGTCTACCAGAATTAACTTTTTGGTCTACCAGTATTAATATGATATACCAGTAGTAACTTTCGTCTACCAGTATTAACCTTTGTTTAACCAGAATTAAGCACTTACAACCCAGATATAAGATAAATTATGGGCATAGCTTCCATCCATCCTTAAATCCATGCTTTTCCTAAAAAAGTTAGTCCAAAAACAAGAAAAATATTACAAGACATTTTCATAAGGCAGTATTAACCTGAACTAAAGCTCCTAACTACTAGAATTAATACCCTAGCAGTATTAATTCTAACTACAAGTACTAATTACAAGTACAAATGTAGGATCGTTTATTTCATAACACGGTGATGATTCTTGTGATTGGGCTAGTTTCTAGAGAGAGAAACACATAGAGAGG
>BQNB010099524.1:5458-17200 GCA_026074375.1 Tanacetum coccineum | reverse complement strand
AACGAATGAAAACGTGTGAAAACATGCAAGAACAGACGAAAACGTACAAAAACAGACGAAAACAAGCCAAATCGTAAGAAAATATGCGAAAGTAGACGAAAGCGTGGAAAATCGGGCGAAAACGTACGAAAACGGGATAGCGTGCGAAAGCTGACCAAAACGCGCGAAAGCTGACGAAAACGCGCGAAAGCTTGCGAAAACGCGCGAGAGCTGGCATAAACGCGCGAGAGCTGGCGAAAACGCGCTAGAGCTGGCGAAAACGCGCGTGAGCAGACGAAAACGCGCGAGAGCTAACGAAAACGCGGGAAAGCTGATGAAAACGCGGGAAAGCCTACGAAAATGAGCGAATGCGGACGAAAGCGTGCGAAAACGTAAGAAAACGTGTGAAAACTTAAGAAAACGTGCGAAAACGGACGAAAACGTGCGAAATCAGACGAAAACGTGCGAAATCAGATGAAAACGTATGAAAATGTAAAAAACGTAAGAAAATGTCAAAAAAGGTAAAAAACAAACAAAAACGTAAAAAAGGAGGAAACATAAAAAAAGACGAAAAATGAAAAAAAGACGAAAACGTAAAATAACTAACGAAAACGTTAAAAAACTGATGAAAACGTAAAAAAACGGACGAAAACGTAAAAAAACAGACAAAAACGTAAAATAACTGACGAAAACGTTAAAAACCGGACGAAAACGTAAAAACCAAACGAAAACGTAAAAAAAAGGCGAAAACGTAAAAAACAGACGAAAACGTAAAAAACAGACGAAAACATAAAAAACGGACGAAAATGTAAAAAATTAGACGAACACGTAAAAAACTGATGAAAACGTAAAAAACTGACGAAAACGAAAAAATATAGACGAAACGTAAAAAAACTGATAAAAACGTAAAAAAAGGACAAAAACCTAAAAAAACGGATGAAACGTAAAAAAAGAATAAAACGTGAAATAACTGACGAAAACGTTAAAAAAACGGACGAAAACGTAAAAAAACTGACGAAGACGTAAAATAACGGATGAAACGTAAAAGAATCAAACGAAAACGTAAAAAAACAGACGAAAACGTAAAATAACTGACAAAAACGTGAAAAAATGAACGAAAACGTAAAAAAACAGACGAAAAAAGTAAAATAACTGACGAAAACGTTAAAAAACGGACGAAAATGTAAAAAAAATGGCCGAAAACGTAAAAAACAAACGAAAACGTAAAAAAAAACGAAAACGTAAAAAACAGCCGAAAACGTAAAAAAACAGACGAAAACATAAAAAAAACGGACGAAAATGTAAAAAATTAGACGAACATGTAAAAAACTGACGAAAACGTAAAAAACTGACGAAAACGTAAAAAAAAGGGATGAAACGTATAAAAAAGACGAAAACGTGAAATAACTGACGAAAACGTTAAAAAAATGGACGAAAACGTAAAAAACTGACGAAAACGTAAAAATACTGACGAAAACGTAAAAAATAACTGACGAAAACGTAAAAAAAACTGACAAAAACGTAAAATAACTGATGAAAACGTAAAAAAAAATTATATATATATCGTAGAAAAACGGAGAAAAACGTAGAAATCGTAGAAAACGGATTAAAATGGATGAAAACGTAAAAAAACGTACAAAAAAGAATAAAGACAATTAAAAACGTATAAACCCAAAAAAAGTATGAATTATTTAATTATTGTAGAAAGAAGTGAGAAAGAAGAGAGTAAGAGTGCAAAAAAATGTCTGACTTTTTTGCAAGAGCATAAAACTTTTTACTACTTTTCTCCTGCAAAAAAAACAACCACAAAACCTATCCCGCCTACAGAGGTAAGAGTTGAGATTATGTTAGAAGAGGGAATTTTTAAAAAACAAACAAAGCCTAACATACTGATCCAGTGCACAAAGTGACGTTCAGTGAAGTAACGATAGATCCAGTTCAAAATGTACAATGAACGATATGCTCTGCACAAGAGGGACAAAGGCACTAAAGTTTACATCACATCAAATGTTATCAGTACAAAAAAGTCGTAGGAAGAAGTGAATTACCCTAAAGAAAATACATATTGCCCTTAAGGTGCATATTTCTAGTTCTTTGAAGCAAGACCAGCTGAGGAAGTATCGCAACAGCTTCCAAGTATATAGAGAATGTCCACAGTACATGTTCATAATCAAAATGAGCATACATAAAGACAGATTGCTCATAGCAAAATTTATATGATCTTTTGGAAACTGATCAAGTGATATTGAATAATTACAGTATGATAATTAGTTGAAACAAATGGAGCTGTAGGAAATAATGTGTTGCTGCATGAAGTTGCAATTATCAAATAAGTTGACATTTATATTTTCCAGATATAACTATTATTATTAACAACGAAAATGAGGATAACGTTAATATTTACTAAATAACAGCCTTGCTGCAATATGAGACAGGTTATTACGAAATGAAGCCGGAATGAGCATATAAAGTTATAAACAGTATTTATCTCAAATACAAACACCCATTAACTTTACTCTACTTTCTAAACATCTTGAGCCAATAAACCATATACAAGTGCAACTCATCTATATGAAGTTTGAACAAAAAAACATACATACCTCTTTAACAGTAAACTTCTCATGGATAAGTAGAGCTAAAAGCAAACAAGGAAGCACGAGAAAATAATGTCGAAAGGTGTCTTGACAAAAGGTGGTTCTGTTTTTATTCAGGTCATATAATATACTAATGCAGATATTCAATAGCCTACTACTAAGGTATTTGGCCTAAAGCATCACGAACCAAACTTCTTATCTCATCTTCACCAAAAGAAGTTTCGTGAACAAAAGTGGGTCGAGATGGTTGTGAAGGTACAGAATTCTCCCCATGAACCGACCAATTTGTATACCCCGGTAAAAATCCATAACGCAATATGTGGCCATGACATTTATCCACCTTCCAATGTTCAACGTTACAACATTTAAGACGTGGACACGCAATTATTCCTCTTATACTTCTAGCACGAGCAAATTCAATGAATGACTTGACTCCTTCTTTAAAAGGTTTGCTTGTTATATGAGCTTTAATCCAACTTTTATCCATTTATGAAGCTTACCTAAACATGTCCATACAATTTAAAAAACAATAAACATACAATTGATCCTAGTTTCACATACAAGTACGATTTCAGTGTTAAACATACGGCTAGAGTCAATACATACGGTCAATACATTCACAAGTTGCAGTTTCACATTGTTAAACACCAATCTATAACGTAAAACGAAACTCGCAGTTTACAAACTAAAATCATAACAAAAGAAAACTCCCAAAATTAATAATTCACAATCACATGAGCAGAAAAATAAACAAAATAACAACAATCACATTACAAAATTAACAGGAATCGTACCGCCGGAATATGAGATCTGGAACGAACAAAACCACCGGAATTAACAGAAAATCGAATTAACCACCAGAATTAACACTAAGTACACCGAAACCCTAACCACGCCGGAATTTAACCCACACGAAAAACCTAGCCACGCCGAAGTAACACCGTGAAAACCCTAGCCACGCCGGAATTAACCACCGGAATTAATGAAAAATCGAATCATAGTGCGAAGTGAGGGATTGTTATGAGATTTTTTTGGGGATTGTTTATGTGAAGTGTGTGTGAGTATTGTTTTTGGGGATTTTTTGGTGACCGGGAATTAATGAAATTTGTTTAGGCGCGTGAGCATGTATGCTCTATGTAAAGGATTGAGATTCTCTTATTCTCTTATGTTTTTCTCATGTTAGCATGTTGTGAGTGGGGTTAAATTAGTGGGTCCCATATTTTACATAACAATAAATCCATAATTTTATTTACTTTTATGTTATTGGTTGAACATGACACAACTTGAGACACAAACATTAGAGAATCTCAATCCCTATGTAAAATAAGTCACACTTTCTAGTGTGTAAATTTCACACTCTAGTTTCTTTTAAATTTAAACAATTAAATAATTGGTTATCGGAGAAGTTCACACTTTCTTGTGTTGGGATTCTTAATCCTTTTAAAAGAAAAATTGACGCTTTTGTGTGTTGTGTAATATTTCTTATTGTAAAACAAAGTTCACGCTTTTATGAGTGTATTTACTATTTAGTTTTAACGCTTTGTAAAGTGTGTACCTTAAATTTTTTTCTTTTAAGGTTTTTATAACACACATTATATGCGGACATATATAGAATATATTAACAAGACACAGTAGTAAGCGTAAACAAAATTTTTGCACTCTAACTTGTGTGGATAAATGGAAAAAAAGGTTCACATTAATCTAAACGTGGAGAAATTTGTGTGTACAAACCCAATTTTTTTTGTAGTGATACCACCAATCACTTTAAGGGCCAGTGGATGATTCTGGCAAGACTCGACCAACTGTGGAAATCCATTTTTAATGGTTAATATCACGATATTATTTGAAACTGGATATCAAATAAAGTAGCAGTTACAATAGCTTTCTATCTACCTTATCAACAAGCTCAACTGTTGTATCACAACGGTTTTCTTCCTGAAAATGCCTGGTCCGTGACCAGATCTTTGCAAACTAAAACGGTTTAAAGGTGCAGTTTAAATTATTATTGAATTTGTGTAGTCACTCCTTGATGTGACCAAAATCTTGTATCCAGGTAACTTGAACTTGAATTTCTCGATAAGAGAATGAGACCAAACATCATCAAGTAATAACAACACTGGAGTTTTGTTTTCACCCAAAAAGCTGCCCCATTCTTGAATTGCAACTGCTTCGTTAGCAAATTTGAGCCGCTCACGAGTCATGTTCCTCTCAAGTAAACTTTTGATAATGACCCTTATGTTGCGGCTACCTGAGACGGTAACGAAGTAGATATTGTTATCATATTTCTCTGCTCAATGAAGAAAATTATCATTAAATTAACATTTTATATAGAACAAATATAAGAACACTATCATCAAGGATTGTTTACGTTATAACGGTTCTACATATAATGGTTACAATTCTCTCTTCACAAGCTGAGCTCTCACCCTGTGGAAAACAAGTTGAAATTTATATCTAGTACAAGTAACCAGGAAACACAGAAACTGAATTACACCAACCTCGATTTTCTTTAACTCAGTTGTCAAGTCTAGTTCCTCTTTAATTGCTCTTGCATATATCTCACCAATATCGGTAATCACAGCAACTCCGTTACTATGAGAAACAAAATAAGATAATACATAAGTTAGTTTAAAGACAAAAGCCTAAAATGAGTAATCTACTTTTTTGTTTTGTGCTACTGTGAGTAATATATTTCAAAAAGTATCAACATTAATAACCTACTTTTAAAAAGTCACTAAAATGTGTAACATTGTTTTTTCTTGTATACTTCAGCTGCCAGTCAAAGTCAAAATCAACTTTATGTTTTTTTTTTAAATAATTTTTTTAATATTCTTTTTTAAGATTTTCTTTTCTTACGTTATCTAAAAATAGATTTTTTTTTAATTTTTGAATTTTTTTTTAAAAAACCTTTTTTTTCGTACGTTATAAAAAATAAAGTATTAATTTTTTTAAAAATAAAGTACGAAAAAATAAAAAATAAATTTTGATAACGCATGAAAAAATATATAAAAAAAAAAAATTTACCAAGTAATTTTTTTTCGTACGTTATTTTAAAAAACGAATTATTTTTTTTAAAGTAAAGTACGAAATAAATTTTAAAGGGAAATTTTAAAATTTTTCTATTTTAAATAACGCACGAAAAGAAAAAATTTTAAAATTAAAAAAATGTTTTAAAAAGGCAAAGGTTTCACATATATCTCTGTGAAAGTATAAAGACGAGGCACGTGAGACGGTTTTTGACTAAACCATAGACATGTATTTTGCACTTCCCTAAAAAAATATAAAACAAAGTATAACAAAAAAAAAATAATAAAAAACAAAAAAAATAAAAAAGTAATTTAAAAAATATAATAATAAAGTTGATTTTGACTTTGACTGTACACATGACATCTTAAGTGGCAGCTGAAGTGTACAAGAAAAAAATAATTAAACATTATGATGACTTTTTGAAAGTAAATAACTCATGTTGATACTTTTTGAAGTAGGTTACTCATAATAACACAAAACAAAAAGTAAGTTACTCATTTATAGCTTTTGTCCTTAGTTTAATGAGAGAACTAAACTGAGCAATAATAAAATGTCTTACAATTTTCGTTCTCTCTCTAGATCTCTTGCACGCTCTAGGGCTGTTGATGGGTCATCTTTCTCAAAGTCATATAAGGAGTTTCTTTTCCGAAACTTGGATTACTCAAAATTTTCAAAGGCTGAAACTTCAAATGTTAGAATCCAAAACGGTTTGAACACGTGCTCGAATATGTGGCAAATTGAGTCAGTTGATTTGCTAATATAATTAAAAGGGTAAAATCGCATAAAAAGTATTCATCTTAAGTTCAATGTCAATTAAAGGTACTTATTTTTTTTCTTCTCAATTTAAGGTATCGGTCTTTTTTTTTTGTTGCAACGTTAGACAATTAACAGGTTTTTCGGTTACATTTCTAACGATCGTTATTTTATTATTACATCGTTAGTCCTTTATATGATTTTGTTAAAAAAAAATTCTACTTATTTTTAAAAATTATACACGTTTTATACACACATTTTTTTACACGTTTTTATACACACGTTTTTATACATAGTTTTATAAATGTTTTTATACACACATTTTTATACACATTTTTCTACATGATTTTATCAACGATTTTATACATGCATTTTTATACACGTTTTTACAGACACATTTTTATGCATTTTTTTTAAAACGTAGATAAAATTGTGTGTAAAAACGTGTATAAAAATATGTGTATAAACTTGTCTATAAAAATGTGTATAAAAATATGTGTATAAAATCGTGGATAAAATCATGTAGAAAAACGTGTATAAAAATATGTGTATAAAAAAATGTGTGTAAAAATGTGTGCATAAAAAACGTGTAAAAAATGTGTATAAAAACGTGTAAAAAATGCGTGTATAAAATGTGTATAAGTTTTAAAAATAAGTAGAAAATATTTTTTTTTACCAAAATAATATAAAGAACTAACGATGCAATAATAAAATAACAATCGTTAGAAATGTAACCGAAAAACCTGTTAAAATACTAACTTTGCAAAAAAAAAAAGATCGATACCTTAAATTGAGAAAAAAAAAGACGAGTACCTTTAATTAACATTGAACTTAAGATGGGTACCTTTTTATGCGATTTGCCCAAGTTAAAATTGCCTTTTGAATGATTTAAACTTGGTTTAATTAATCTTATTTATTGAGATCAAAAGAGAAAAACTGTTGGGATTTTACATCTATTTAACCATTTAAATATATCACGAGTATGCAGCGAAAAGATTAAACACGTATAGATATTATAATTAACAAGGGTTCAAGAACATGTGTACCAATAAACAAAACGCCGCCTTGAATATACGTGTAAGTATAACGACACACGAACCACCAGGATTAAAAGTATAATCCCTCTACTTCGTCACACACAGTACATTCTTAGCAAACAACGTGTATGCTAGTACTAGTAGTGTTTTAACAAACGAATACCGAATCTTGACAATCAACCAAACGGAAAACCCCTTTTGATTTCTAATGGGTCGAACCAAAAACCAAAACCGAAAACCTTTATGGTTTTTATATTCGGTCGAGCAAAACACCAAAAATCGAAACCCTTTTGTGGGTTTTCTCGATCGCACGAACAAGGGAAGTAAAACCGAAAACCTTTAAGGGTTTTGAGGATCGGTCGAACACAAAGAGAGACAAGAGAGATAGTTAGGGTTTTTTAGGGATTCAAGTTATGAGAGAAACAATGAACCAAAGCCCCTATTTATACACCTCTTAGCTTGGAGACCAAGCAAGCAATCCCACCTCCTCAAGGAGAAGAGGTTCGGCCTACTAAAGGAAAAGAAGGGGAAACCGCAACTTTCATTTTCTCGGTTTTTGCATATTAGTCCTTTAACTATTAACGACTAATATTTATTCTTGTTAAACTTTTAACGATCGTTTGTTAAATCACTAATTAATATATTACTTTAATATATTAAAACATTGTTCTACATATTAACGTGTGCGTCCCCGTAGGCTCGAATAAATTTCCGGACATATATAATTTATACATGGACATATTCCAACAGCTCCCACTTGGACATGTATAAATAATATAATAACATTGATAAGTGTCTAGCAACACGCCAATGCTCCCAAGAAACATACCGAATGTGGTTTTCATAAAGGACATGAGATAAATGATTTATAAATTTAACAATCCCTTTGTTTTCGATACCGTGTTAAAAATGGATATGGATCAAAGTCATCCCATTATTTAAAACGATTTTGTTTCTCGTATATGTAACTAATCATGATTACCGAAAATCAATGAGACATATCTACATGAATTTCGTGAACGACCATAACACACATCAAAATATTCTATCTACGAGGGCCCTGGATCATCTTCAACTATTGAAGGAACAAATTCTATATTTACTATACGTGTCAAGTCATCATGCTTCAAAATCACTTCTGAAATAGCCCTTATTAGTTACCTATTTTCATAATAACTTAAACTAGATCAAGAAGGATTATTCACATATGCAAGACCTACTTGCATCTCAAGTCTAAGAATTTTATAAATAAAATCACTTACAAGATTTACTTAATGACGACGATCCATGAAGTAATATTCTTGTTATTGGGGAAATCTAATATTCATCTTTTGAATATCATGTGAGTTTGATGGACACATCCTTTATATCTAAAATATAACTAATAACTCATATTTGTATTAATTTAACAATATTCCTATATTGTTAATCGACAACGAATTAATTTAGAATAATAAGTATTATTCACGAATTAAACATGCAAATATAGGACACATTATGAGTAAAAGATAGCGCAATTTATATTAAATATGTTTAGCACTTAAAAAATTGTACAAACACGGATTACATTAGTTTCATTATAATGACACGTAGTAAAATAATGACTAGTTACAATAGTTAGTGGTCAACTAGGACTATAAATACCCCCTCCATACTTCCATGGAGGGGTGAAGCTCACTTTTGTAAAGTGAAGTGTGTGTGTTTTCTCTCTACCACACACACATCTTCCCATCTTTTCTCTCTTCTCTCTATTTTAATGGCTAATCATCTCTTTCA
This sequence comes from Tanacetum coccineum, assembly GCA_026074375.1. Classification (NCBI taxonomy): domain Eukaryota; kingdom Viridiplantae; phylum Streptophyta; class Magnoliopsida; order Asterales; family Asteraceae; genus Tanacetum; species Tanacetum coccineum. The sequence continues at coordinate 8,034 of BQNB010099524.1, read as the reverse complement.
TTTTACCTACCTCCGATCCGTTGTAAAGGTGAATCATCGTTGTTATAAAAGGTGTGAATCTAAATGGTTAACAAAATATAACTTCATACCACGCATCTTTATCATTAATAAAATTGTCTTAACATCTCTTATCCAAATACTAAATAGATCAAATGCATGATAATTCTAGTTGACGAATCATGCCTCAAGATACGACGATCGTACTTGCTGACAAGGCATAGATTTCATTAATTCCAACTAGCTTTGATCTTTAGAAATTTTGAGAATACTTATTTCAAGAATTCAATTAATGAAGTTCTTGAATATCTATGACGATTGTTTGTTTATAAAAATATCTCAATATTAACACACTATATCTCATAAGGTGTGTGACATCAACTATTGACAACAATCATCTTTCGCAGCTTCCAAAAATGTAAAGTATTCTTATTCTTTAATTTATAATGCAACTAAGTTCTCAGTTGAGCACAACTAGTCCACATGGTCATCATCAAAAATGAAATCATACCATGACTAGTATTGAGTGTCATCTCAATTCGATTTAGCATCTGTGTACATAAAGAACCCCATGCTTTTAAAATCCGTAAACAATTAATATTCTCTTAATAATGTTTGACATCTCATGAACTTCAAGCTCATTGGTTTATTCTAATTGCACAATAAAATGTTGCAATATATATCCTTAGATTTTCATTACTATGGTCAAATCCATAATCTAAAAATATTTCAAAATCCAAACATATTCTATTAAAATATTTAATTCAATGATTATCTAATAACTTTCGATTAAATATCAATGTTGTCAAATCATCTTGCATTTATGCATGATACAACTATTCCTCTACACAATATAATATACATATTGAATCATTTAGTCTAACTTAATATTTCATTCATGTTCTATCTTATCAAAAGACGTCTATCCAATAAGACTTTCTAAATGGTATGTCAAATTGTGTTAGATTTATATACCACATATGTTCATAGCAATAAACAAATATTTCAAGATTGTATGTTTTATTTCCTAAACCTTTCAGGTGAAGGAAACCTAAACATAATACTCCCACTAGCTTTTAGAAATACTCAGGAGTTATCTTTATTTAACAATAAACATAAAATTGTTATCCTAGATGCTTGCAATAATACATACTTGGATTCTTGCCATTTGTACATTTTATAAAGATTATATGAATTCATAAACTCCTTTGATTATTAACCGTCCTCGCAATAGCAATCATTCAAGGAAGAGTTTTAAATTCCATTATCATATTTCATCAATATGAACACTAGTATGACAATCAACCATCTTTACATAATTAATGCGCATAGAAAAAATATTTAATCACAATCAATTGCCTGAGTATGATTAAAATCCCATCATAATGCATGCATTAAATATGTGTAAAATAATGTCCTTATGAGTTTGAAACCAAGAACCAAACCACTTGGGTTTTTCTTCTCTTTGAAGAATCTTTATAGACAACATCTTATCATTCATAGTTTGAGTCATTTATCAAATTCAAAATTCAACAATGCATCTTAATGATCTTGTGACTCATATTCCTCAATATTGATATAACATTTATCAATCAAGTATTTGAGGTATCCTTACGGATCTATGAACGAAAATTATATAATTATAAGGTTTAACATTTAAAGCCTCAATATGATATTTACTAGTGTGTTTAGAAGGTTATGTATTTTGTATTTTTATCTCTTTCAGATCTAAAATGCTTCTACTTACCTTTTGTAATTAAAGACTCTTCTATAATTACTTAGCATGTAGAGTAGCAATTATAAGATACATTGACAGTTCCTGTGTAACAATTCGTATTTTTGATCAATGTACGACGCTATTAAATTCACTATTTATTTTTTTCTCGTACGCGTTCGCTTTTAATTTTAATAGTTAAGTTAAATCGCGTAAGTTAAAAATCAACAATTAACACAAACGAGCACCAAACGAATTAAAGTTTTCGTCAAACAAGCACTATATTATTTTTACAAAAGTAATAATAAACTTTTTTATATTTTATTTTTTATGGTTGTGAAAAATGTTTACGTTTCACAATTTAATACATTTAGGCATATTCGAAACCACCAAAACTTTTCTACACTTCAACAAATACCCATTATTATACCCAATACCCAAAGTTTTATAAAAATACACTCATATTTATTAACTTAGCCAAATTTTATGCAAAGAAAATAAACCAAGACTTATACATTACAAGTTTTACCTTTATATTAAAAGTAACCAACTTATAACTTGTAAATTATGCTAGATATTATACAAGATAATAAAAATCACCAACTAGCACTTCCCCCCCTATATTTTGTGGCTATGTTGTCCAAGGGGACATATAGCACACATTCTACCATTTGAAAATTTATGTTTGAGAAAAGTAATTTTGGTATTCCTGAAAATCGATCAAAAACTGGTTCTGTCTCCCTAAAACCTTCCCCATGGTTCCCTTGACCCTTGGAGCTTAAGTCATGACCAAAGACTCCTTAAAACCCTCTTAATGTTCTTTGACTAGTTCTAAGACTATATAAGGCTTGTACTAGTAATCAAA
>BQNB010099523.1:0-24906 GCA_026074375.1 Tanacetum coccineum | reverse complement strand
ATATAAGGAACTTTTCCACTTGGAAAAGTTAGTTGTTCAAAATATCTAAGAAATATCTTTTCTTTTTCTCTCATCTCTCTCTCATCTTTCTCTCTCTAGAATAACTCAATCTTTCTTTATCTCTTTTCTTGGTTCGATTCGTGGTTCGTAATATGAAGTGAAAGTGTTAACGGGTTCCTACAATTCGTAATACCGTTGTACTGCGACTCTCAGTCAACCATAGCAATATCATGCAACCCCGTACAACATTCGCGAACAAAGCACATCCATACTCGGTATCATTTCATAAAGGAACAGGTTGAAAATGGTATAATTGAATTATATTTTGTCAGAACTGAATACCAATTAGCTGACATGTTTACGAAAGCCCTTCTTGAGGATCGGTTTAAGTATCTTGTCAGAAGGATTGGTATGAGATGTTTGACTCCAGCGGAATTGGAGGTTCTGACAAATGAGACTGCTTGATATCATCATCAAACATCACCATGTACATATTTTTGAGAAAAGCAAAATACAAAAATATAAAACTTCAAAAAGAAAATACAAAATCAGAAAATCAGAAAATTTCCAAAAAGATTCTTCTCGACATGTCTCTTGGAATCGATAACATTTACGTGCTTAGAAATGTCGATTAACATTGACACGGGTGTGTAAATGAAGTTCGAGCGAGAGTTGCAAATAGTTTCAAAACATGTCATTTCTAATTTTCTAGATGGCTTATGTGCAAATATCAGTACATAACCCAGACTTCAAATAAAGGAAGGTTTATAACTTATCCTCCCAACGAGAAAATTAACATTTCTCGGTCTTGAGCTGTTCTTACAAGACATTCAATGTTTTTAGCTCAAGAAAAAGGATAGTGTACGTTTCAGTGCGCTTACCCTTAACGTTAGAAGAGAAGTCCTCTAACATTTGGTTTTTCAAAAAGTTGAACACAATTTTTCAAGAATTTCTCGATGACAATTCATAATCTTTCAAAATTGTGTGTTCAACACTCCATCCCTCACAATGTTTTCAAAAGACAACAATTTTTCAATTGACCTATTTTTTGAGGGGGAGTTTTTCGAAAAACAAAGTTTTTTAATGTTCTGGATACATCATACAACGACCATTCTTATGTAATTCAAAACATTATCAAAATTGTTCCAAACCACTCATTGCTGACCAAAATTTTCTCCTACAGTTTTTTTAAAGATATAATTTAATCACAAGGTAATTCTAAAAACTAAGTGTTTATTATTTAAAAATAAGGGAGAAAATGTATTTAAAATATATCTAAATGACCTCAAGTCTGAACAGTAAGAAAAGGTTTTATGGTTCGATCTTATACCCAACAACATCTTAATTTCACCGACGATCCTGAAGTCATAAGGTGGTTAGGTTAGGAATCAATCCTATGATCCAACCAAGAACCGGAGATCTACCCCAAGGATAATCCAAAGTTAGAAATAGAAGTCCTTAGGAAATGATAGGAGATTGAATGTAAATTGGAATAATGCCGACTAAGATTGAGTTAACACTGGAACAATCACAACAACGGGTTAGTAATGACGTCTTGGTAAGCATTGAAGGGGTTGAAGAATTAAAAAGAAATGTATGGATAAAGGGTCTAAAGAAAGAAGCCCTCCACACACGCTTTTAAGCGCAGAAACCGGGTAATACATATGCTATCAGAATCACAAATGATTGCTGTATTGAAAACGACCATCAGGCCTAGTGGATTCACCTGCACAACCCTCCCCAGCCATCGGGTTCTCTTAACAGAAACTTGTCTCATTTGTCACGGAGATAACACACGTTACTATGACATCACCATTTCGAGATCGTTGATATTGAATAGTGGCAAACTGCTCCACCTCCGAGTACTAAAACCAAAATTCAACTAATCGAGTCTAGAGCCTAAGAGAATCATTCAAAATCTCGTAGGACACATTCCATTTCAAACACTTGTTGAACATCATCAGGTTCACAAGCTGTTATCAAGAGTCCTACGCAATATCATTGTGATATTTGCCAGAACATTCAGAGTGATACTCTTTAGTATTCATAATGACGAATGGAAATCCTTCCAGTGTCATCATCAAACAGCACTGCGGTAGGTGACTTGCGAGATTCTATATGAATCAAACTTGTGACAACTGGATATCGATTTGGTCCAGTAAATGAATTGACGGTTGATGAATTTTGATAAAAACATGACACTCTCGATGTGTTACAAAAACTCTTTAACGAGTGACACGTCGATTGATTTTTAAATCAATTTTCTCGTTTATCACTAACGTAAACATGCAGGTCAAACGGTGGTAACGGCAACCTCAATCCCATTCAAATGCTCAATCTACGAAGACATACTATCTAGAAAGCTCAAGATTTAAAGACAAAGACTTCCGCAAACTCTGATTTGAAGCTTTCAAGATAATGCAAAAGTATGAGCATGTTGGTCAAAGACACAAGATCGCAAGATGGCAAAGACGATAAAGACAATGACAAAGTTCAAGCCTTGATCACTAGCCAAAAATAATTAAATGAAATGGTTAGTGGATTTATGGTTCTCCATGGGAGAATGAAGACAAAGAGGGTGTAAGAGTCACATGAGAATGCATGGAGGATGAATACAAAGATGTCCCTTTCTTGCATGCGATTGTGTTTTATTTTGAAATTCAAATTTGAGATGAAAGATGTTCTTTAATTTATTTAAGTGTGGTGTATGCGTATGTTTGGAGTAGATGGGGAGGGGTGAACAAAATTTTTTACTTATCAACACGAGATGAACGATAACTAAAGTTTATACGAAAAGATTTCGGGTTTTCGGGGTTCTCTTCGGTCAAAAACGCAAAAAACGTAAATTAAACGTTAAAACGTAAAAATAAATATTGGAAGTGATCGTAAACTATGAAACACTTAGAAATGATAAAATAACCCATAAAATGTCTAAACTAATCAAAATCCAAAGTCAGAACACGTCCGATGACGTTTTTCAGTTTTACGCGGGTTAACTTCCCGGTAAACTGGCAGATTCAAACGTAACGTATAAAAGTCAAAAATAATAATCGGAAAAGTTCAAAATATTGACTTGAAATTTACGGGGTGTGACATCCTTCCCCCGTTAAAAGAGCTTTGTCCTCAAAGCTTTAGACGTATCTTTAGACGCGGGTACAGGGTTAGCAAAAAGGTGAGGATACTTTTTTTTCATTTGGTCCTCGCGCTCCTAAGTAAACTCAGGACCTTGCCTTGAGTTCCAACGGACTTTCACAATTAGGATGCGGCTTTGATTTAGTCGGTTAACTTCTTGATCCATAATTTTGATCGGTTTTTCAATGAAATTAAGCTTGTCGTCAATCTGAATCTCGTTTAACGGAATAGCTAGGGGTTCGTCGGAAAAACACTTTTTTAGATTAGAAATGTGAAAAGTACTATGAACCCGACTTAGTTGCTCTTGGAGTTCAAGTTGATACGCAACCGTTCCCACTTTAGCAAGTATTTTGAAAGGTCCAATATAACGAGGATTTAGCTTCCCCTGTTTGCCGAAATGTATCACCCCTTTCCATGGTGATACCTTCAACATAACCTTCTCCAACCTTAAACTCCAATGACTTACGTCTCCTATTGGCGTAACTCTTTTTTCTATCATGTGCCGCTTGAATACACTTCTTGATTTGGATGATCTTTTCTGTGGTTTCATGAATAATCTCAGGGCCAGTAAGCTGAGCATCTCCAACCTCAGCCCAACAGACAGGCGATCGACACTTACGACCGTACAATGCTTCAAATGGTGCAGCTTTGATACTCGTGTGATAACTATTATTGTACGAGAATTCTACTAATGGTAGGTGTCAACCTTTCCCAAAGTCAATCACACAAGCACACAGCATGTCCTCCAAGGTTTGGATGGTTCTCTCACTCTGACCATCCGTCTGTGGATGATAAGCCGTACTCATATCTAATTGAGTACCTAAAGCTTTGTTTAGCGATTGCCAGAAATGAGATGTAAATTTACTATCTCGATTAAAAATAACTGAAACTGGCACTCTATGTCTTGAGACTACTTCCTTCAAGTATTGTCTCGTTAACTTTTCCATTGAGTTGATTTCCTTCATTGGTAAGAAATGAGCAGACTTGGTGAGTCGGTCAACAATTACCCAAATTGCATCTTGACCCGACGACGTCTTTAGCAACTTAGTAACAAAATCCATTGTAATGTTCTCCCATTTCCATACCAGGATCACAGGTTGAACCAACAAACCAGATGGTTTTTGGCATTCGGCCTTGACTCTTGCACAAGTCAGACACTTACTGACGTAGGTGGCAATCTCAGCTTTCATATTTGGCCACCAATACAGTTTCTTTAAGTCTTGGTACATCTTATCCGATCCAGGATGGACCGAATACTTTGACTTACGTGACTCGTGCATAATCAGAATTCTTAAGTCGCTAAAACAGGGTAAAGAACTTCTATTCCTCAAACATAACATTTCATCAGCATGAGGCTCCAGATTCTTAATCATACCACATAAATCTTCGGTTCCATAATTCTCTTCCTTTCTCGCCTCAACCTGAGCATTTAAAATTTGCACGGGAAGGTTCAGACCAGTCGTCAAAACCAAGGCTCGAACTCGTAGTGGCTTGTTTCGTTCCTTTCGGCTCAAGGCATCCACCACCACGTTCGCCTTTCCCGAATGATAATGAATTTCACCGTCGTAGCCACTCAAAAATTCCAACCATCGACGTTGTCTCATGTTCAACTCTTTCTGATCAAGAATATGTTGCAAGCTCTTATGATCAGTGAACACAACTCATTTCGTTACGTACAAATAATGTCTCCACATTTTGAGAGTAAATACTACAGCTCCAAGTTCTAAGTCATGTGTAGTGTAATTCTTCTCAGTTTCTACCAGTACTATCTCAGAATGTGCTCAAGTCATTTTAAACTAAAACAACAGATAAAGCACTAAACTCCGTTTAAAGCATAATAAGCAAATATAAGTAACAAATAGCAACTAATAAACAGTTTCTGTGATAAATAAGAAAATAAGCAAATAAAAACTTCAACTCCCTTGGCTCTAAACAGGGTTAAACAAAGAGTTCTACAGCTCTAGCCTTGTATAAAACAAGCTAGTGTGGTGTCCATTTGGCACATACAGACTGTGCTTATCAACCTGATGTTGTGGTATAATTAAGTGTGGACCCTTTTTTATGACTCTTACTTAAACTTTAGATGTGAGTTAAGGACAAATGAACTTATATGATTTTATAAGACTTAAAACATAATAAGTAAAGCTTTTAACAAAGGAAATACAGAGAATCAATAATTGACTTAAAAACTCAAATTTGTATTAAGACGAAAATTAAAGTTGCAAGACTTGGAAAAATAAAATTGCATAAAAATAAGCTGAAATTTAACTAAGAACTAGATAAAAAAAACTAGAAAAAACGATCCCCTTTCTTGGGTTACAATGGCCCTATTTATTATTAATAAAAAAAATAACAATGTATTAGGTATTAGGTCTCTTGGTTCTTTCTTTCTTCCTTCTTCTGTGTTTCTTTGTAGAGACAAAAACCCAAGTGTGTTTGTTGTGTGAGGAGATTCTAAAACAAATCTCAGCCTTCAATTTCTTTTGTGCTTCTTTTGAGTCAATCACAGCCATCAAAATCACTTGGAAATGGGTGGGATTGCCAACTTTGGCATTTTTCTACTTTGGGGCAGGGGGTTGATAGTAGAGGAGGGGAGTGTTTTATCCAGGGTGTTGGAAGGGTTGCAGGGTATAAGAAGGTGAGGAAACCCGTGAGTTGTATCTGGGGTTTTTGTATTGGGGCGGGAAAATGGTCTTGGGGCAGTGTGTGCTTTAGGGGTTTGGCTGAACTTGGGCCCTTTATTGTTATACATTCACACGGTATGCAAACTTTAGCACTTGTTATAACAACTAGAGGTTTTGGCAATTTTAGTCCCTTGAGTTGTTTTTTCTTCACTTGGTTGACTTTTGACTTTGTCTGGCTTTGGCTTTGATTTGACTTTGTCTTTTTCCATACCGTGCTTGGCTTTGTTGTTTGTGGCTTTCTTTTTGTCCTTTTTCTTGGAATATCCATTTCCTGCACAATACAAATGCAAAACATACAAATACAATGTATTTTTGGTACGTTTTTAGTCATTTAAGTCCGTTTTTAATGGAAAATGGTATGTGTAATTAAGCATATACCAAAATCCCCCATACTAAGGTATTGCCGAGTCCTCACGCAATGTTATGAAGTAAACATTCAAGAAAACTAAGAATCTTAATCCCCCTCGACTAATAACCTTGAAAAGTAGCAAAGTGTTCATCAAGGGGAACTAAAGGAATCAATAGCTTTCGACAGTCCTGTTTCACCAAATAAAAATTTTTTATATATGTTACTCTTACTATCTTAATATTTTTGGATTTTCTTTTCTTTTCTTAAAATACATGTTGACTTACTTTATTATATTAACAAAGGGATCATAGAAAAGAAGCGCCATAGAATAATCTACGATGTCTTTGACGGATATATTATTCGTAACCAGATTATTAAATAGTCCCCAAACCAAGCAATTAAACAAATCATTTGTCAATATAAGTCTACATGTTATCGCACTACATAACTTATGACTTGTGAAACTTTTAACTCCAAACATGGTTATATGATTTAAATTTCGTGTACTCATTCCAACTTTACCATGATCAACTTATTTTCCATAGTCGTAATTCAGATGAATCATGACTCAAAGCAACTAACTTTTTAGGTCCTTGTAACTTGATTTTAAAGAACGAAATATTTTATACTGTAGACTTTTTTTGCAACTTCTTCATCATCATAATCATAAGTCTTAAGCTAGGAATGCGTTGCTTAGTTTGATACACTACATAGGCCTCGCTCCCTAGTTGGATATCACAACCAAATGGCCGTCGTTCCTTAGTTTGAAAAACCTCCCCGTTGCTACGCGTAGGGGTAATCACATCAAAACATTCATTCCTATTTTTTATGGCTTAGGATAGTGTCTTAGTTTGAACCCTCACCTAGACCTCGCTTCTGGTGAGAATTTCAATACACACAAATTCTTAGATGTAAGGTTTCTCTTGTGTGGAAACCCCAACCTAGTGGTTAGCGGAGTGGGATATCACGACACATTCTTTTCACTTAATACCATATAATCTTGTTTGTATGCTTCATTGGCTATTAATCTTCATTATTCATGCTTTTTGAATTATTATTTCATTCATGCTTCTTGTGGAATTTTAACTTTCATATTACTAAAAGAACTGAAAAAACCTCGCTTTAAAGAATCTAGTTAACAATTATGAAGCTTTTTCTAAAAACATCGATTGATTAGTTGAATTGGAATGAGCACGTATGATTAGCCGGATTAGATGCTTAATGGGAGGAAATTGCCACAGTTAATAATATAAGTTTTAGAAGATTATTGATCAGACATAACTGATATTTAACTCTGTCACTTCTTGTTCTTCCCTGTATCAAAGCAATTAGAATTCGTGATAGCTTAGCCTACAATGCGGTAAGTTGAGGAAATTGCTAGGGCTCAACACTTGCCTGATAGAGTCAAATTCTATTCTCATTCTACCCTTGGGGAAATGTCAAAATTGTGAACAAATAACACGTATTTTATTTTGAAAAAATTTTTAAATTTTTTCTATTTTTTGGTATTTTTGCAAAAAATTGGTGGTAAAAACTGGATTACGTGATAACAACGGCTGCAGGCAAAATCAAATCGAAGATTCCCCCAATTACTAGAACTGAAACATCAGTCCTCGTGTTTTTAAAATGGTTCCTACATAAATCTATGGCAGTTTATTAGTGTTGCCAAAAGATTAATACGTTAGTCGACTAGATTTTAGGATTTGGATTCCCAAAATGAAGCCTGTGGAGTAAAACTCTTGTGGATGAAGGGTTCAAACTGAGAGCACGAGAGTCTTCACAAAGGGAACCTGGACAATTAAACTTCACAAACACGTTCACGGGTAATGGAAGTCGGCGTGCCTCCAACACTCATGATAAACTTATTCATTTAATACACTACTACTACGATAAGCATGGGGGGCCTCACCACGAATGCGCTTGTTTAATGGTCGGTCTATGCTTGACCCGTCCCCACATTTTATTGGTCAATGAGGAACGTCTGGAGATCTGGGACTTCAAATTGTGTAAGTCCCCTCCAAAGAGTGCTTCAAACGGTGACCATTCACTTTGAAATTTGGCCCAGAGTTTGGGATAACTCGGGACGTGCCATATAGAAAAAACTTTGGTTACAGTGAATGGTCCACTACAGCGGGTCTTAAGCATGCCAGAGAAATCTTCAATCTAGAGTTAAAGAGGAGGACTCGATCACCGATGTTGAAAACGCGATTTTTGATCTTGGAGTCATGGATTCTCTTTGTTTTCTCTTTATAGATCAAAGAGTTTTCATAGGCATGATCACGAAGTTCATTAAGTCATTGTGTTGTACTTTCGGTGATCTACCGCGGTTATTTAAATCAAGTTTGTTTGCTTAAGGGCCATATAAGCTTTGTGCTCCAACTCAATCGGTAGATGACATGCTTTGGGACCTTCCATATACAAGCTTGTACGAGTGCTATCCGATGGGTGTTTGTATGCTGTACGGAAAGGCCCAAAGCTGCGTCATCCTCGTTTGTCCGACCCAAGAGGCCACGATTTTCGCCCACAGGTCCTTTCAAGAAATTCTTTTCAAGCCGATGGATACTCAACTTGCCCACTTGTTTGTGGGTGTTAAGCGGTGGAGAGACGATGAATGACTCAATTTTAAGCATGACTTGAAATAACTGGTTAGATGGCAAAAATGGGTTCCGCGATCAATTATGATTGACACGAGGGGCACCAAATTGGAGAAGAGAGTTTTGAGAAATTGCAAAACTCGGGCGTCATTGGTGGGTGCGATTTTGCTTCTACAAATTTTGTTAAGTAATAGACGGCACGAGTATATATTGTTCTCGTGATGACGGAACGACTCCTTAAAATCAACTGCCCAAATGTCAAAGATTTCGCAAACTTAGATAGAGTTCTGTGATTCTCATCACGTTGCGAAATTTTGCTCGACGTTGTCATATTTCAATTCGGGTGACTAAGTCGTAGGACATCCTTGTAGATTGTGGGCCAATAAAATCTGTAATCAAAGATATTTTTAGCGGTGTATTGGGGCAACGTGAGTGTCCCTAGGTGGGTCCATTATGGCTAGCATTCGAGGATGTCGCGGAGTTTCACTTGCCGTGCACACACCGTCGGATCACTTGATCCGCACATATCTTGAACAAGAAGGGTTTCCCAATAGTAGTGCTTGACCGTCTTTGAAATAACTTTCTTTTTCTGCTGAGGACGACATCCCTTTAATCACAAAATTCCCCGCGTGGTAATTTGCAAAATCGGCTAACCATGAGGAATTATCATCTCCACAACAATGTAACCTTACCATGTGTTCGAGAGCGAAATGTTTCAGTAATGCTCCTTTTTCTCGAGCTCCACTTTGATTGGGGATTTTCTAAGTCTAGAACTGTTGGTCGGCGGCGAGATTTCTTGCTCCGATTTTTATCACGGATACGAAATCAATTTCTTGGAGCAAGAAAAATCCACGGAGCAATCTTGGCTTTGCATCATGCTTAGCATGAGGCACTTGAGAGCGAATGGTCGTAATACACTATGCTTTTGGACAGACAAGCTATGACTAGATTTTCTCGAAGCATACACTACGGCCAAAGTATTTTACTTTTCGGTGTAGTGTAATGTATGCTTGAGCCTCAGTCATGTTTTGCTTGCATAGTGTATCGGCAGGGAAGGACTTGGCTTTCGTTGCCCCTGGACTGCCACCATACTGCAAATCACTTTGCATCACACATGATTTCAAAGGGGCAGTCCCCAAATCGGGAGCAACTAGATTACTAGAGCCTGGGTTTACTTCATCTTAAAGTTTCAATGCTTCGATGCATTCCTGCGAAGAAGATAAACGGAGTTTCTTTTTCAAATGAGGTGGGTAATAGTCTGGACGATTTTGGAAAAAAATCCTGATTAAATCGTCGGTAGAATCTGCGTGGACAGAGAAAAACTGGATTACCCTTCGTCGGTTGTGGGATGAGGCTAATTTTTGCTATGACATCAACCTTTGCCTTATCAAACCTCAATCCCTGATTTAGTATTAGAAATCTTATGGCCAAGGACTATTCCTTCCTTGACCATAAAGTGGCATTTTTCCCAATTTAGCACAAGATTGGTGTCTTCACACCTTTGGAGCATTTTGTCTAAATGGGAAAGGCAAGAGGAGAAAGAATCACCGAAAACCGAGAAATCATCCATGAAGACTTCCATGGTTTTCTCAATCATATCGTGAAAGATTGCAACCATACACCTTTGGAACGTGCCCGGTGCATTGCATAACCCAAAAGGCATGCGACGATAGGCAAATGTCCCGTAAGGGCAGGTGAAGGTAGTCTTCTCTTGATCAAGTGGGTCAATTGGGATCTGAAAGTAGCCGGAGAATCCGTCCAAAAAGCAATAGTACTCATTTCCGGCTAATCTTTCAAGCATCTGATCCATAAATGGCAACGGGAAATGGTCTTTACGAGTTGCATCATTGAGTTTTCGGTAATCGATGCAAACTCGCCATCCCGTAACCAACCTAGTGGGTATTAATTCATTTTCTTCATTTTTCACCACGGTTATGCCTCCCTTCTTAGGGACACAATGAACCGGGCTTACCCAGGGACTGTCAGAGATAGGGTAAATTAACCCGGCATCAAGAAGTTTGATAACTTCTTGCTTAATAACCTCATGGATTTTGGGGTTAACTCTTCTCTGATGTTGAACTACGGGTTTGGCATTTTCCTCCATCAAAATCTTATGGGTGCAAAACTGTGGATCTATCCCCTTAATATCAGAAATCTTCCAAGCTATGGCATGTTTGTGTGACTTAAGAACCTTGATCAGGGCGGTTTTATCCTCATCTTTCAAGTTTTTAGCGATTATGACGGGTAATTTGTCATCACCCTCCAAAAATGCATACTCAAGATGGGATGGTAAGTCTTTGAGTTCAAGGTCGGGAGGATCTTCACATGAAGATTTAATCTCTTCAGGTACATTTATTTCACAAACTGGTGACGGAGGGAGATTTGGGTCACTATTGATTACACTTAACAATTCCTCAAGGTAAACAGTATCTCCCTCAGAATCATAGATGCCGTCAACACCTGGTGGTATTGAATCATCATGTTCAAGAAATTCATCGATCTCTTCCATTAGAAAATCACTTCCTCCGAAGGGAGTGAAAGATGGAGAGCGAGAATCGATCATAAGGTCCGAAGTAGAAGTGGGATTGCCACTTTCAGAAATTTCAAGTACTTCTTGAACATATTCTTCACAAGCAATGTCAATAACATCGACTCGGTTAACCGATTCAATGATATTGTAGGAGAAAGTCTTAGTATCACCAACTTTGAAGGTCACGGATTGGTCATCGTGCCTAAGGGTCATTTGTTCACCGTGAACATCGATCAAGGCACGTGCCGTCCTCAAGAAAGGTCTTCCTAAGATTAGGGGAACCCGAGGATCGGCAACGTAATCAACGACCACAAAATCGGCAGGAAAGAAGAACGTTCCAACTTTCACGAAAACATCCTCGGCGATGCCGGTTGGAGTAGAAATCGTTCGGTCGGCAAGTTCAAGTATCATTCGGGTTTTGGTCAAAGCTGGGAGACTTAGTTCTTTCCAAATGGAGAGAGGCATTAGGTTGATGCTTGCACCGAGATCGGCCAAGGCTAAGCATTCATTCATCTCCGGAAAATCACACGGTATAAGAAATCTACCGGGGTCTCCAAGTTTCTCAAGAAACTTTTTAGGATAACCGCCAAGCAATTCTCGTTTACCGGTGTCTTTGTCAACTCAATTATCTTATCTTTGTCATTGAGGAGCTTTCTAAACATTGGTGCAAATTTGGGCATGTGTAGGAGAGCGTTCGCGAAACTTAGCTCGAAGTGGAGATTCCGAAAAATCTCCATAAATTTTGAAGCTAGAAGATCGTCTTTTTCACGAAACTTTTCTTTGTTGGCCCTTGAAGGATATGGCAATGTTGGTTTAGTCTTTGAAACAACAACGGGCTCACCAATTTGGTCATCAGTTTGGACCACCGAAGGTTGGATGTTTTCGGTGCTTGGTTGCACCGTATCCTTTGTCACCTCGGGTTCATTTTCCATCTCTTTGGGAGGAGAAGAAGTTTGAGTTCCACTATAGGAAACACCGCTTCGGGTAGTGATTGCTTTCACGTCACCTTTCGGGTTAGCAATGGTGTTGCTTGGAAAAGAACCCGAGCCCGAAGTAGAAGCGGTATTACTATTCACGAATTTGGTGATCAGGTCTGTTATATTTGCCATTTGATTTTGCATATTTTGCATAACCGCGTCATTAGCTTTGACGTAGTTATCAAAATCGGGCTTAGACACACTTGGTGCTGGATTTTGGTATGGTGGAGCTTGAAAAGTCGTGGGTTGATTAATCTGGGGTTGGTAAACTTGTCCTTGATTGAAATTATTACCCCGATTTTGGTTCAAATTGTTCCCCCGATTTTGGTTGAAATTAATCCCCCGATTTTGGTTGTTTTGATGGTTTTGCATAGGAGGGAAACCGGGAGGTCGAATTTGGTTTGCAACCATTTGAGGTCAGTAACTGGCATTCCCTTGGTTGTAGTTTTAACTGCGACGGCATTAATGAACACTATTCATGGGAAATTGTCACGTATAAATGTTGCCATCGGTGGCTTGGAACAAATTTGGTAAGAATGACCACCCCACCCGCAATTTACCACAACAATGCTCGACCTGCTTATTACAGGAGCGGGAGCTGGAGTTTGGTTTTTCTTATCGAGAATCAATGCTCTAACCATATCTTTCAGCTCAGCAACATCGGATGAAACTGCTGGGGTGGAAGAGCTCGTACTCGCTTTGGAAACAAAGGCATTGCGCAATCATGATTGATGAACTTTGGCGACCTTGCCCTCGATGATTTTTAGGCATTCTCGAGGCATTTTATCCAGAAAGTTACCACCCGCATCGGAGTTCAATGAATCTTGATCATCTCTCGAATTTAGGAATTATAGAATGTATCAAGTTGATGCAATCTGAAAACCCATAATGTGGGCATCCCCTAAGAAATCATTGAAATCCAGGTACCCATGCCTCGTAAAACGTATTCATCAAATTTTTGTTGAAATCTCGGAATTTCAATTCCGAAGATTTGCTGTTTTAGAGGGAGGGAAAATATGTTCATGAATTTTGAAACAAGACATCCCATGTAAAATTCGATATCGAGGGGTTTCTTTTTCAAGCCAAATCCAGGCGGCTCCCTTGCGGGAAAATGGAAAAGCTCGGTAACCGACGTACTCGGACGTTCGGAACTTCCTCGTAGAGAGTGCTCTTGATAGATATATCGGATGTGAGCATGTGGGTCTTCTTTATCAGGTCCAAAAAATTGCTTGTTTTGAACAAGATAAGTAGACCATGCTTGATCTCAAATGTTGTTCGCGGGTAATTTCGAGAACAACGATCGCATCCTCGTAACCCTCGTGGTGCATCGAGTAATGCGCCATAATGTACATTATCCCGTCCAATCTAACCTATGGGAGAATTGAAAGTTCTTGATTGTATTTGGTATCTTAAGATTTGGTGATTACAACCGAAGTTTGTCAGACTTGTTGTTGCGATGTTTACGGCCTTGAGAAAGAAGTGCGCATGCACAAAATAGAAAATATAATAAGGAAAATTAAACACTAAATTTTTTCTTTTTGGTTTAGAATTTTATTTTTTTTTTTTTGGTTTTTCAATGATTTATTCACAATTGATTTTACCGGACAATGAGATAAGACAACTTCAACCAAATAATCTACTTTCTTCACGGTAGCTCTCAAAAAGATAAACGCACAGGCGAGCGGAGGAGTAGGAATAGCGCGAAGCTTATTTCTCCTTTCGGGTCGCAGTTCCTTGGAACAACCCTCCTTATACCCATTTTTTAGTTTGTTTAACTTTTCGAGGTGAGCCGTACGTCATAAGAGACACAAATGGCAAGTTTTTAAATCTTTTGTTCGAGTTGGGAACCAACAAGTTCACCGGAAGTTATTATGATAATACCTCGATTGAGAATATTATATTTTGGTATTCTTACCAATTTGTGAATTTTAATTATTTTTTAAGACAATGTTTTTATATTTTTTTTTATATGATACTTATACTAATAAAAGAAAATTAAAAAATATTTTTGTACTTTTTATATTTTTATAGAAGAAAATATTCACAGATCCAAACACAAATTGTCAAACGTAACGATAATCTTTTTCAGCCTCCCCGGCAGCGGCGCCAAAATTCATTGAAGAAGAAGAAGAAGAGAAGAAAACTAAGCCTTATAACTTATATGGATTTGTAGATCTCATGGAAAATGAATAAGTGTATGCTAAGACTGGGTTTGCACCCCATAGGATACCTCAGTCTGAGGGAAACCACAATGGAATGGCTGAGTGAGGAAGAAGAAGCCGACTCAGATAGTGAATCCTACTGCAAGTACATTGTCCCACACCGTTGAATGGAAGATCAATGAAGGAGTGAAAGCTTGAGCCGTTGTATAGTATCGTCTTTTGTTTGTGTCATAGTTTCGTCCTTGTCATTTCAGTTTGTTATTAGTAGGCGTTTGAAGCCATTGTTCAGATGTTTATTTTTGGTGTCGAATATTATTCAAGTTTTTATCATAAGGCTTAAGTCATTAAGGCTTATTCCTTCTATTGTGTATATCGTGTGATGTCATATGTGCAATGATGTTAGATTATGTGTGACTCGTGTGAACATATACTCCTTTTTATATGTAGATAAATATAAATAAATATAAATATATAACAAGGATCAAGTTCCACGAAATCAATTAAACCGGAAGTAGCATAGAGTATCTCCGGGTCGTTATGTCCCAACGAGGCTTGAATGGAAAATCGAATGACGAATTGATAATTGAGGTTTGAATATGACAAGGAAATGATTTGGGCACTAAACCTAAAAAGCAAATGTACAAAAAGATAAGCAATGGGGGGGTGGAAAAGGGGTGGGGCTGGGGGGGGGGGCGGGGGGGGGGGGGGGGGGGTGGGGGGAGAGGGGGGGGGTGGGGGGGGGGGGGGGTGGCGGGGGGGGGGGGGGGGGAAGTAAGCTAGAGCAGGCATAAGGGCTAGGAAGAGTAAAAACACTTAAAACTTTTATGCTAAGACACAAATAGGCTCAAATAAGCTTAAGACAATTCCAATTAAGCTAGAACAGTCCTAGACAAACCTAAAAAGCTAAACTAACCTAATTAAAGCAATTCCAAACAAGGCAATTTAAGACTAAATCCCATCAAGAGAAACTCAGCAGTACTAACAACAGTACTAACAGTATAAACTATTTTTACTAACAGTACTAACTTAGAGTTAGTGCTGCTAGGTTTAAGTTAGCACTGCTGGCCTTAACAAAACAGAATGGAACAAGAAATAAGCAAATAAGCTAAAACAGATATTTAACTACCCCTAATAAGCACTCAGGCATAAGAATAAGCAACTAGAATAAACTAGAGTGGCAAATAAGCTAAAAACTATAAACTGATAACTATTAAAATTGCTTTGAAAAGGCAAAAATGCTAAAATAAGCTCTACTACAAACAGTACATGAAAATGGCTTAATCTACTCTAAAAAGCTAAGGAAATCTTAAATAAGCAGAAATGATAAGCTAATAAGCAATAATGAACCACAAGTACTAACTGTTTTAACTAACAGTACTAACTTGGAGTTAGTACTTCTAGCTTTACGTTAGTACTGCTAGCTTTAAAAATCCAAAAATAGAACTAGCAGTACTAACTTGGAGTTAGTACTGCTTGTTCTAAACACCCCTTAAGGTTTTCAAAAATCATTTTTCTTTTATTTTAAGCTGATTGGTGCAAAACCATTATCAAATAACAATTTTAAGGCACTTATAAGCAGACTTCAAAATCAAGAATGAGCACTTAAAATAAGCTAAATCAGTCTAACATTTTATCTACCAGAACTACCAGTACTAATCTTAGAAAATGACACAACTGTTTTTCAAACTAATCAACAAAGCATGATAAGCACTAACATCATGATAAAGCAATAAATAAGCAAATACAAAGGTAACAAATAAACACCTAAATAACAGCATTAAACAGTAAATAAGGCAAAAAAGAAAGTTAAAAACATACAACTCCCCTTGACTCAAAACAGGGTAAGACAAAGAGTCTACCAAGCTCTAGCTTGTATACACATAACGCTAGCGTGAAAGTCCATACGCCCATCCAGCATTTGCTTGATCATCCATTAATCGAACGTGGTGTTTTGGGTGAATTTTGTGACTTTTCTTGTTACTACTTAACTTGTTTAGGTTGATTAATAAAAACATCTTATTAATAAGCTTCAAGTGAGAGCTTATTAACACGTTTAAACACAATTCAAACACTTAAGCAGTTGAAATTTAATAACTTAACTTTTTAACTCATAAACTTCAAACTTTCATTAATTCGTAAAAAGAGTACAGGGCAGTAGAATAAACTGAATAAAATGCTAATATGACTTAATAAAAATTACAATAAAACTAAGATAAGCTAAGATGCCTCCAAGGCTTACAAAAGGTTCTATTTATAGCCGAAGCTTTCATTCTTGGGTCTTCCAACTGTGTTTCTTTTGTGAGAGCTTCACTAGGTGTTTTTGTTGTGTGAGGGACTTGATAAAAGCAATCTCAGCCATTTAATTTTCTTGTGTTTCTTTTGAGTCAATCACAGCCATTGAAATGCTTAAAAAGTGGTGAAGGATTGCCAACATGGCAATTATAAAGCTGGGGGGAGATAGTGGAAGAGGGGGAAACGTCTTACCCAAGGGGTTGTAGAGGTTGCAGGGTAAAAGATGGTGAGGACACCCGTGAGTTGTATCTGGGGTTTTATTTGGGCGGGAAAGATGGGTTTTGTGTAGGTTGACAGCTTCGGTCCCTTAACTCTTATATCTTTATTTCCATTTTCGTCCCTTCACAATACAACTTTAGAAGCTTGGTAGAACTGTCCCTTAAAGTTATATTGCACCCAATTTGCATTCTCAACCCTTGTCTTTTATTTTTGTAGTACAACTTGAGGTTTGGCAATTTTAGTCCCTCAAGTTGTATTTTCTCCACTTGGCTATCTTTTGACTTTGACTGACTTTGGCCTTGATTTGACTTTGTCTTTTCCATCCCGTGCTTGGCTTTGTTGTTTTTGGCTTTCTTTTTGTCCTTTTGTTTGATATCCGTTTCCTGCACAATACAAATGCAAAACATACAAATACAATGTATTTTTGGTACGTTTTTAGTCATTTAAGTCCGTTTTTAGTGGAAAGTGGTATGTGTAATTAAGCATATACCATCTAGCTTGTCAAAAGACAAGCTAATATTGTCCATAAGCCCATCCAAGTTTGGTTTATCATCCATAAATAATCTATGGTATTTTAGGGAGTGAATTATTTTATGATTTTCTTTTTGTAAAATTTTCTTAAGTACTTTATATTTAAATGAAAATAGCTTCATAATTTGCTTAAATAAGATCTTATAAAAGCTTATGCAAGATTCTTGATAACTTTGAACACAAATGAGTAAAACTGGTTTTAAGCTAAAACTTGAAATTTAATTAATTCATAAAAAAACATTACAATATTAAAAGGTTACATTAAAAATAAGCTGAAAATTACAACTAGGTAAAAAACTTAGTGCCCCAAAGGCTTACAATGAGACCTATTTATACTAAGCAAATGAAGATTCTAGGTCTTGTGTTTTCTTTGTGAGAGCTCTTGCGAGTGTGCTTGTTGTGTGAGTAAGCTCAAAAATATAATCTTGGCCATCCAAAATGAGTAGAGCCCAAGTCTCTTGATCTTTACCATTAATTTCTTGTCTTGTTCCTTAGACGAATAGGGGGTTAGGGGATTTCCAAAGTGGCAATAAGCCCATGTGAGGAGGGATAAGGTGTGTATAGGTGTAGGTCAACATAGTGGAGAAGAAAGGGGAATAGTGTTTTGCCTGGTGTAGGGAAAGGACACACACTTTGTGTGTGGGAGATAAACAGTGTTCGCGCCCTCTTTTGAAGTTTGGAAAGTTACCAAGAATGGTCCCTCAGAGTGTGTATAACTATTGCCTTCATCGTCCTTGCACTTTGCAAATTTGGTCCTTGAGGGTTTATAAATGTTTGCACCGTTAGTCCTTAAAGGACTAACGGAGTTAAACTTAAAAAGGGTTTGGGGTTAACAGGAGTTATAAGGGATAAATGGGTTTGGTTTTGGGCTTGTGTTGGGCCGACTATAATATAAAAAGGATTTGGGCTTTTTATAAGGCTTAAGGTTTATAATATATAAGTGGGCTGACCTGGGCCCACTAGGTGGGTACGGTTGGGCCCACTTTTGACAATTTAGGTTTTCGGGTTTGGTTTTTGATGCTTTTTCCAATGCCACTTCTCGGGGTTGACTCTGACTTTGACTTTTTTGTTGACTTTGACTTTGTCTTTTTGGCTTCTCACGGTCTTTCTGTTCTCGTGCTCGGTTTTGTCGTTTTGGCTTCGATTTTGTCCTTTTCTTGGATATCTGTTACCTGCACAATACAAATGCAAAACATATAAATACAATGTATTTTTGGTACATTTTTTGTCATTTAAGTCCATTTTTAGTAGTCAAATGTATGTGTAATCAAACACATACCAAACCTAAACACTAAAAAATGATATAAAGCTTCTACCCTTTGAAACATACTTGCTCGACTTAAGAAAGTGCCTTTTCCGGCTTGAATATGGTATTAGTTCATGATGGTTGATGGCCTCACTACACGTGAATAACATTCATCCACTTTACTTACAAAGGTTCGTGTATATAAAATCAAACCTTTTTTTCAGACACCTCAAAATAAAGTAAAGGAACTTACGAATCTCACGTTAGTATTCGCACATTATCTATAAAGCTTACTTATTACCACCACTCTGCAGCCGCAATAAATCTTCCATCACTCGGGAAGTACTCTGCCTTTTTACAACCACTTCGATATGCCGAGCAACCATCTACATCAAAGAAATTCACAGTCAATCTTGCAAAAATAAATCCCTAACATAAAAAATTTAAAAATAAACTTTTTAAACAATGAAAATCTAAAAGTCTACCACAATTATCCAACTGAAATTTAAAACAGTAGCTTTACAGCAATCATGCACACCCCTATCACAGGCAGTCCCAAACACCCCTTAAAATGTCATAATCACCCCTTTGAAACATCTTATCTGATGCTAACCTTCATTCTAAGCACGTCTCGCCATGACAGTAGCCGTGTCTAGAGGCTGATAGCACTCCTCCTGTGAACAATTGTGACATACGAGACTAACACCAATGAGGCAAGAATACCACCATGATTTGACATACCTGGTGTGCGTTTGTCTGCAAGAAAGAGGTGGTAGAAATTTGAAATACCAATCCTCTTAAGATCTATGTGATGGGAACTTTACCATATAGTGTGTACTCTTGCTCTCCAACAGATGTGTTACCAACAGAAGTATCTATATTGCTCACGATCCTTACCTGTTAACCATTCAGGTTATATAAAAAACTAACCAGATGAAACAACTAAAGAGCCAAGTACCAACTATTTAATACAAAAAAGACAAAGGGGGAGAAACTTGGTCTTTACTAACCTTGTTTATGTAGTGAAATTGCATATCACATGGAACAGTGAGCTTCACTACATTCCGTATAAGAACCTTACAATGTGTACCACTAAGTCTCAAACTTGGTCTTTCGTAGCATTAAACTGAGCCTTGTATAATAGGTTCTGCATTCTACAACCTCTACAATCAGAAGCATATTCACACGGTGCTTCCACCTTGTTGGTATAACATCAAACAATGCACATAAACATATGTCGCAATTAACCAAACAATTGATAATCCATGTAAAGAGATAAAAACATAAAAGGGTTGAATGTTTAGTTACATGCATTCCATCCTTTTTGTAGGCAAGATTATTTGCAGACTTCGGAGCCATGCCAAAAGTATAGGCGAGATCATTACTAAACTAAGCTCATGTTGATGTCAATGTTATGGCAAATGATGCCATTTGTTCTAGCCTTCTTGCACGATCTTAACTTAGACTAAATGCCAACAGCCTTCGACATGTGGGAAGAGGGATAAAGGAGAGCCGGGTATGGACAGGTTGGCCTGGGTAAATGGGTAAAAGGCAGGTCGGGTCAGAGTGGGCCAGGTTTCGGTTCGGGCAGCATTTAATGTGCCCGACTTTCCTGGTTTTGACGAGATATGTATCTATGACGCTCAGATATGCTAAGAATCTAAAAAGTGGATACATCCGCCATGGCTGCAAACCTAACAGGTTGCCCCGTCAAGAAGCGAACAATCATGACTTTGATCGAACTTGCTCAAATTCATCATGGCCCTTTATAATCGATACGAACTGATAGAGAGATTAATGTTGCAATCGATACAGCTACAGACACCAAAAAAGCGTGTGATGTTTTCAAAGTAAAATGTGAGGATATGCCTGGCACAACACACATTAAAGAGGATAGACCTTCCATGGCTGCAATCCTAACAGGTTGCCCCACCAAGATACGGGTAATCTCAACTTCAAAGGCACCGATGCCTTATAAATATGTCATAAGCCTAACAGGCTGGCCCAAACCGTACTCGATACGCTAGCATTTAATGCTTAACCCCAATACCCGGCCTGATACACATAATGGGATAAGTGTTAAAACATAAACATACCAAACATAACCAATCACAACTCATCCCAACCCACTCCACCTTTTTTATATCAAACCACACAGGTGCCAAACTCAGCACGATAATGCCTGCCATGGCTACAAGCTCAGCGACCCTACCCTGTCATGGGTAGGAATCCATTTGTTTTAGAACTGAAACCAATCACCACATCTGACTGCAACCATAAACAAAAGGTGGTTACCCCACTAAGAAAGTAGAGCCGGAAGCCGTACATTTTAGAGTATTAATATGCCGTCAGAAATCATTAGCATCTTAAACAACCTATTCAAGAATATATGGCATGATCAGTATTCAACCAAAAAAAATTCAAAGCCACACAAAATTATGCATACAAGTAGCAAAAAGGCGACAAGTATAACCCGACAGCAAATAATATGAGCTCAGCAAGGCTGGCATACCATGGCGACATCCATTTTTAAACAAACACGCAACTCACAAACAACCCTAGCTACTAAAATGTTGAAAAACAAAACTAAAAAAATCGCAGATTATAACAAAACCCTAATTCTAAACATCAACTACCAATAATTCGCAAAACACAAAAAAACATAAAGTTTATAACATCCAAAAAACCCTAAATCAAAACCCTAACAAGTCAACAAAACCCCCCAAATTGAAACCCTATTAGTGCATTCCAACAAAATTCAAATAATCCAATAACTAAATTCAAATAACCTCAACTCTGATTTAACAAAATGCTATAAACAAGATTCAAACAAAAGTCGCAAACTTCAAATTGATTTCTTCTTTTTTTTGGCTGAGATAAGTAACAAAGATGTATTGACCATAAAGTAAATAAAAACAAACCTTTTAAGAAGATGAATCTATTTTTTCATACGCCTAAATCCACCCAAATAAACCCATCGCATCGCAGTTGGCAAACCATCATCACCCCTCTTTCTTCCTCGTTGATCAGCTCCTCCTTCTCACTTTCTTCCACATGGTAACAACAATAATCTCCTTAATTTATCTTGATCTGTTGCATCTATTGAGTTTTCCTACAGAGATAGAGGGTGGGTAAAGAAAAAGGATATGTGGTGTGAGTTTTTATGTTTGGTGTGTTTGTGTTTTAACACGTATCCCCCTACGTGTATCAGGTCGGGTATTTGGTTCAAGCATTAAATGCCAAGGTCAATGGAGGAGTAAGTGGGTCACAACGGGTCGGAATAACATTTATTTAATCACTGGGTCAGAATAACATTTAATGTAACCCGGGTCGGGCTTGTTTTTAATGAAATGTTTTTCAAATATAAAAAACAATGTTTTGTGTCGACAATTTCAGTGCCATCCGTAAGGTGTCTCTGTAGTCTTTAATTTTGTTTGGAGTTTACAATTTGTTTTCTAAGACTAAGCATTATGGTGAGCGCATAAGTGACCGACACCCCAGCGCCAACTCAGCTTTCTCTCTCCTAGATCGCACAAAGACCAAATTATCGTAGCAAGGAGACCGCACGCACAACCAAAAACAACCCCACAAAAAATAAAAAGACACACACAAACACTTTCATTTACTCGGTCTGTCAGGCGACCGAGTAAATGAAAAAATAGGGATGAAACGCGTTTTCTTCGGTCTTCGTCATGAGGGAGGACACGTCTCTTTTTCAAATTTGGGGAGACCGACCGAAGGTTTCGGTCACCATAACGTTTAGCCTAAAAAAGTTGTGTGGATTGAGCTTTTATCACCGACCAACATAACATGGACAAGGCCTAAGGATTTATGCAGATATACTGTAAAAAGTTATGATTTTTGCTATGTACAAACTATATAATTATTGTCATAATTAGGGCTGTAAATGAATCGGACGAACACAAACGGAACATTGTTTATGTTCGTTCATTTAATTTTAGCAGGACAAATAAAAGGACATGATCGCTTAAACAAATGAATTTTCTTGTTAATGTTCGTTTATTAAGAATTAATGTTGTTCATGTTCGTTTATGTTCGTTTATTAAGACACTAAATGAACAAGCATAGATAAACATAAATTTTACAAATATAAACACAATATTGAGTTTTATAAGTGTTGTTTTATTTAAATAAATCAATTATAAAACTATATAATAAAAAGATTACATAGCCGAACATAAACAAATATATGATCATAAACGAACGAATATCGGACGTTCACGAACATAAATGAATGAACAAGACTTTTGTTCATGTTCATTCATTTAACTAAACGAACGTAAAATGTTGTTCATATTCGTTCACTTAATAAATAAACGAACACAACTGAACTTTTTAACGAACGGCTCATGAAATGTTTAATAAACGTTCAGTTCGTTTACAGTCCTAGTCATAATAAATACTCTTTTCGTCATAATTAGTGTTGAACGACAAGACACACAGTTTAAAAAATGGATTAATTATTGTTTCTATTTTTGTAAAAGCGAAAAAAGATAGTTTTACGCTTTGATAGTAAATTAATGCTTTCATTAAGTTTTGTAAGTACTAATCTTATTCAAGGTAATATGGTAAACTTAAACAATTTCAACATTTATATTTAGTAATTATACTAGTTATAAGTCTCGTGCACGCACGGGGTTTACACATAAATCAAATTTATTTTAAAATTTTTGTTTAATATACAAATGATGAGGTGTTATTTTATACACAATTTCGGGGTCATTTAACCCCTTAAATCATGCAAATACGCCCAGATTATGTGCTTAATCGTTTGTTTTCAGGTTTTTAACACTTGGATGGAATTTAAAGGAAATACACGTGACTTGAGATCATTTGGAGAAGAAACAAACAAGACTACGGACCTACACCAAATCTCTTAAAGAATTATGCATACAGCGCATGGAGACGGCGTCGCGGGCATAAAGCGATGCCATTGCAATCCATTCAACAACGTTAGGAAAATGACTATGATGTCAGGACGTGGCCGACTTAAAAGAGGATCTAGAATCATCTACGTGGCGACGGCGTCAGGACTTCAAAGCGACATCGTCGCAGCGATTTTTCTATATATATTAAACCGAATTTAAGGTTTTAAGGGTGTAACTTTGTATAGCAGTGGGAAGACGAACCCTAGTCGTCCTAGCAGGTTTTTAGGTCGTTTTTGGAGCCTTAAAACCGTATTGTAACTACTTTAAATCCATGTTTTAATCAAGTAAGATTGTTTATCATTAACTCATTCAATATGTCTATGTGTTGTTTGATTGATTTATGTTCTTTCTTTATCTTTAACATGCTAGGCTAAACCCTCCTTCGTATTTACTTATGATTGCATGAAACTTAGGTTGTAGATCCTTTTGATGTTGCTTCTTGTTGATGGATGTGTACGTTAGGCTCTAGAAAACTAGCCATAAGATATTAAATTGGCATAGACGTCTAGAGAAACGCGAGTGTGTAGAAAGGATACCATCGATAATAGTCTTTATACTGCATGTGACACTCCGCAAATTCATAGGTCAATATTTTACCTTTTACTGCATTATTTTAACTTTTATAAGTTACGTGTTTAATTTGACCTAAAACCGGGAAGTTGTCCCGCGTAAATTGAACAACGTTATCGGATGCGTTCTGACTTTGGATTAATTATAGTCTACTCATATTTTACGTGTTATGATCATTCTAAAGTGATACATAGGTTATATACACTTACGTTTATGACTTTTACGTTTTTCGCGTACGTTTTACGTTATTAGCATTTTACGTGTGCATGGAACCCCGTAAGTCACCACCTTTGCATGTAAACCCAAGTTATCACCCAATATACTTCCAAATGTCAAAAATTCAAATTTTCACCCCTCTCCTATTCATGTAAATTTTGGTTCAAGTTAAAATAAAAGGGAGAACATCATTTTTTTAAATTATGCATGCATGTGATGTGTAAGGGAGTGAAAATGACCTCCTATAAGGTCATATTCTCCTCTTGTTTTCTTGTGCAAGACCCATGTGGTCTTGTAAGACTTACCACTTAACCATTTAGCATCTAAACATTCATACTTGCACTATGGTCCAAAAAATTAAGCTCATGGTCTCCCGTTTTGCTCCTTGTGGACCGAACCTAACACACACACCATAAGTGTGTGTTAGTCACTTAGCTTGGTCAAGACTTGGACCA
>BQNB010099522.1:0-24906 GCA_026074375.1 Tanacetum coccineum | reverse complement strand
TCATGCACCTATTCAAACCACTTATCACACATATATAACACATAGCACACAAGAAATCACATAAAATAAACTCTTAGCCATTTCCAATGGTATCACTAACCTGATTAAATCACAGATGTCACAGCTAGGACTATACCTCAGAGATTAAGGAGACTAGAGGAGGAGGTGCAGGGACTACGTAGAGATGTCGGGTGCTTACGTGGACTTGCAGAGAGATCGATGACCGATCAGGGGAGATTTTCCACATGGATGATTTTGTGTATGGAACAGTTGATGGATGCTAATGGGCTGACATACCAAGCATCCGATGGGACTTTCCGAGGGAGCTCACCTACAGCATTCCAGAGACGCACTAGGCAGAGGACTGACGAGGCCAACACCTCCATAGCTCAGCAGGACCAACAGCAGCCAGACCCATGATCCCTCCTATCCTTATCTTTTGTTTATATCTATCTGTATATTTATTATTATTCATGTCATGATGTATCTAACTATTCAACACGTTCTTATATTTTTGCATATATATCATGGTATGACGTTTTGATTTGTCTGTGTATGATAGAATCAAGCCTGGCAATAAGTTCAGCACCATAGTTCATGAATGTGTTACCAAACCAAGCAGGATATTCACACCAAAATACAGAAGAGAGAGACGATTTCAAATGAGGAGAAGCTGAAGAAAAGTCTAACTTAAAGACTTCGCTATAAACAAAAGTGTTTCCCGGGAGACAACCCGGATTGTTATTTAATTTTATTGAGTCTGTCTTCCCAGACATCAATATGGCGTATCCGCTCCATACCATACGGCGTATTGATTGTTTGGATGTTATCAGTCTTTATTTTTTATTGCACTTTAAAAACATTATTGTCAGTTCTTGAAATACGGCGTATTCATTAACCTGATATGGCGTATCCACCAGACTGACTCGTATTTAGTTTGTTTAGTTTAAATTAACCATAGGTTCCAAGATAGAAATGCATGTTTTTCCTATTTCATACAGGACCTTGGAAGCAAAGAAATATCAACGAATATTGGTGGAGAATTTACAAATCAGGAAGATCTTGAAGTGTTGGAGTCTTGAAAGTTCAAGGCGGCTGTTCAGCACACCATCTTGCTAATAAACTCAACATGGAGAATCTACCGAGCAAATATCAGGGGAGTTTCTCATTCTAATTCTTTTTAACTCCCGTATTTAATGTTTTATCTATACAACGAAGACATTGTATAATTCAAGTGGGGGGTTGGAATTAGAATGATCATTTGTCCTATTTTTCACATTAAAATGATTAAAATGCTTAAATTATACTCAAATTTAAAAAAAATTCAAGCATACTTTTGTGAAAATTACTTGATACATAACCGCACACAATAACCCTTGTTAGATATTGTGAGAATTTAGCCTATCTGTTTCCAAATGTTTAACCAAATTCCACAAAATATGAGTGTGCTGGTGATGTAGTGGACTTTAGAACTTGGCTTGGTATATCTATTCAAGACCGCAATAATAAGTACTATCGATTTAGATGGAGTAACTTGTTTAAATTGGTAAATTTTAAGATTACACCCAAATAGCCTTTACATGTTGTTTATTAACCAACTACACCGGTTAGTTAACCTCCAGTTTAAACCCTTTTCCACCCTCATCTTTAGAGTGAAGATCCACTAGAACAACCCGTAGAGCCAATCCTTTAGGAACTACACCAATTATTTATTTCGTTACACCCTTACACCTTAACCTACCCTGTTAGATTAAGCTTAATTTACAGTTTCTAGTTGCTTAAAGTGTAAAGTTTGTATTTCCTGAGTCTTGTGTCATTTTTTATCTTTGGTGCGGTTGGAAATTTGCACATTGCAAATGGGAATGTATATTACAGTCAAAACTCATGTGATTTTACTACCATCACAATTAATGGTGAGTCCGAAGAATAAAGGAATTATCGAAGGAATTATCTAGAATTATTATGATCGTGAAGATGGTGAAACTACACCAAGTTTCGAAGTATAATGTTTGGCAAAAAAATCGCATCAAAAAAGAGAATGAAAGTTTGAAGATAATCGTTTTGCAACTACCGAAGGAATTACAAGAAGGATAGATTATTCATTGATACGCAACAAAAATCAACGATGTAGAGTATTGTACAAAGTGGAAGATATCGCCACTTACCTTGTAGAGTATGTAAAGTTTTAGGATGATTGGGAAGTTGACCGTTACGAGAACGTCAACTTAGGTTGTTGTTTTTAATCTATGATCAAGACGTTATAAATAGTCGTGTCTTTATCATGTAACGGTCAGGAAAGTGTCTAGCAACTTGTTTCTTAGTCTTAATCTATTTGTTTTGTAATTTTTATTTAACAACAATTTATTTTCCCTTTCCTAATCATTAACCATGGGTTTTACACGAATAAGGATGTGATCGAGTGTGTATGTCTATTCCGTTGTTACGGCCATGTATGCATGTCTTAGATGCCTTGTTGGTTTATTACTATTGGTGAAAGTTAGAAGATCCATACCCTATATTACACTACTATTCCTACTCCTTAGCTTATTCGAGGTGGAATGAGCAGTCACATGTGTCTATCCCGTCGTTACGGGTGTGTGTATGTATGGTCTTCTTCAGTAACTACGTTGTTGGGGTAGTACTTCTGGTGAAGATTTGTAGAAATGAATCAACGCGTAAGCATTTCCATACCAAAGACCTTATTTGAACCTTTATAAACTTGTTACTCCTTGGCTTTAGTGGTGGAGATGTGTATCCTTGCCAAGCTTATGATAGAATACTCGTCTACGACGAGCAATTGGAGCGGAATTAGTTGCGACATGTTACCCATAGATTTAGTTGAGTGATTTGAGTGTTTTCAAGTTTCCTATTTCGTGAGGTATTATTTTGTTTGGTTGTGTACTTGTAATAGATAAATTAAATGATTTAATAAATGCTTTAACGGAAAATATCCTTAGGGATACATTTTTATAAACTTCTAAAGGCTACTTAAGGACAAGTAGGATTCAAGTGGGGGGGGGGATATTTGATGACATCAAATAACGTCTATTTTATAGCATCATTTATCCCATGTTATTAACCCATTTTGTATAGTTATTGCAAAGAATTATTACTTAATCGTTTATATTTGAGAATTGTAGTAATTATGGAGTACTTGGTGAATATTAGCAAAAGGCGTGCATTCTGGAGCTTAAACGAAGATTTTTTGAAGACTACTATTCTGAAGACCAATATGCCATATCCATTAAGGAAGATAAGGCGTATCCGTGCTTGCACTCACCAAAGACCACAAAGGAATAAAGATCAATACGCCGT
The DNA here is from genome assembly GCA_026074375.1 of Tanacetum coccineum. Lineage (NCBI taxonomy): Eukaryota > Viridiplantae > Streptophyta > Magnoliopsida > Asterales > Asteraceae > Tanacetum > Tanacetum coccineum. The sequence continues at coordinate 21,591 of BQNB010099522.1, read as the reverse complement.
ATCCAGAAGAACTCAATATGCCGTATTGAAGATATAGTATGTGAATATTCGGGAAGATATCAAACGTGGTCCCTACTCCAAGAATCCCCCAATATGCCGTATCCAATCCCTTGGATACGCCGTATCGAACCGACTTCCAGACCCTATAAATACAAAACTCAAAAACAAGTTTTAAGTGTGCTAAATCATATTCTCGATACCTAAACCATAAAAGTCAATTTTCAGAGGAGATAAAGAGTAGAAGAGGTCGAGCAACGCTATCAATTCCATAGGAGACATCGTGTAATTCCATATACTTTAGTAATCGTTCAGTTTTTGGTATAATTCATTAACTCGATTAGTTTACCTTGACTAAATAATTGCTTTTGTGTTTATTATGACGTTTAAAGGCTAATACCTTTGGGTAATAGCCATTATTATGAAGATCTGAATGTTTGGTATTTGTTTATCTCGATTTCTTGATTTATCGTTGAATGCTTGTTTATGTTTATCAATTTATACTTGTTTATGCGCTTTGGTATGCGACCTATCATTCAACTGGATCTAGTAATATGGACCAAGTAATCTAGAGTCTGTGATAGCTCTCCATATAGTGATTTATACATCTAGAATCATAGGATCACAAATATTGTCCTGCTAAATCTGTGTTTATGATACGCTTCGGGCTTAACTAGTTAATTGGATATTGCCAATGGTTTATTAATCGTGTTGACTAGAAGGTGAACCTATATAATTCAACAAATAACATTCTGATTCCATTAGATAGTTGGACAAATGGACTACTAGTGCATAAATCGCCATTAAGCGGTAAGTGGGTAAAGTATCTATGAGCTAGGGTTTAACAAGGTCACCATTCCTTTAATCTCTAAGCTAGATTATAATCAGCAAATAAGGATGCTTTATGCAGATGCTTTAATTGTGACCAAGAATTAATGTGTCTTCCTATGTCTTAGATGATGTTATCGCCAAGTCTTAAGAATGATATACCTCCTCGAGAGAAGAAATCATTGCACTTAATAAACAAACCAACTTTCTAATCGGATTAATAATGGTTAATACAGTTTTCTTATATTTGGCTCAACCGCTCTTTTATCTTTTGTTAATTTTCTTGCGTGGATTAAAGTGCCTTGAATTGATTGTAGTCACAAACAAACCATGCCACTCTCTCAAGCTGAAACCTCCCCCCTTTTCCTGTTAGAATTAGGATTAGGACTGACATAGGTTTAGAATAGGATAGAATTAACATAGATTAGATAATCAAGATATTAATTAAATTGATAGATTTAACCTCGCTTTAACTGTTCGACACCTTACTTACCACGAAACTACTACCGATCGGATACACTGCCCGTTAAAGTCTTGTTTTTGGTTAAGTCGGCAAAATATAATTTAAAACTTGAATCTTAAAAATAAACACCACACAACGATACATCAGTCTTAAATATAATCTTTATAAAATTCATTTTAAACATGGTTGTCATAAAAAAAATCCAGAGACAGTTATAAAAAAAAGTGTATCGCAATTTAACAATATAAATCATTTTAAACATACTTTTCATAAAATAAAATTTATCAAAAAGAAAAATGTAAAGATTATCTTAAACATAGTTTTGACACTCAACCAATATCACATTGTTTTCATAAAAATCATTGTAAACGTAGTTTTTATGAAAATAAAGACACAGTCATATAAAAGCGCTTATCACAACGTATTCATAAAATTATTTCAAGAATAGTTTTCCCCAAACACCATCAAGATATACTTCAAAAGGACTTTCATAACTCGACATCAATATAAAATATATTACTCAAACAAAGTACATTGTAATACCAAAAGGGATTGTAAAATACTATAAAGACTCTAACACAATTCTATTGTTTGAAAGCGAAAGGAAGTACAAGGAACCATATAGTCAGAATAACAGTGAAACGAACATGCACAAGAGAAATTTATACGAAGACATTATGAACCAAAAGAAGAACGTAAAGACTCATCTGTACTTACGATCAAAAGAACAACCATTTAAAAGTGTCGGTACTAACATGCCGCAATATGTTACAAAAACCAAAGGATATATAAAGAACGGAGTACTGATCCGCACTAATATGTTAGGAATAATTAGTGCTTAAAAGAAAATTTTGATACTCATACGAGTAATCAATACAATGAAAGAACCAATGAAACGTACCAATATCTAAAGAAGCAGATACGAACAAACAATATTCATCAAGACACCGAATAGAAAAGTTACATCATCCATACCGACATGGTATGAACAAGGAATGCTAAAATGAGGGTTATATATCCGAGCAAATAATTAAGCAGACGAACAAACTCAATAATCATAATAATAGTAATAATAGGTATCCGGGGTATCCGCATACGTTAGATAGAAGGGAAACTTACTATCTACGAAACTAAGCCTAACATAATCGCTCATTAGGTAAAAGAAGGATTCCATAACTATACAACCATCCTTATCTTGATCACACATATCAACTTACGATCAAAAGAACAACCATTTAAAAGTGTCGGTACTAACATGCCGCAATATGTTACAAAAACCAAAGGATATATAAAGAACGGAGTACTGATCCGCACTAATATGGTTATGAACAATTAGATGCTAAAAAGAAAAATTTTTGAAACTCAAGACGATGTAATCAATACAATGAAAGAACCAATGAAACGTACCAATACTAAAGAAGCAGATACGAACAAACAATATTCATCAAGACGCCGACTAGAAAAGTAAACATCAACCCAAACCGACATGGTATACGTAAACGGAATGCTAAAATGATGGGTTTATATCCGATGCAACTAATTAGCAACGAACAAACTCAATAATCCATAATAAAAGTATAATAGGTATCGGGGTATCCGCATACGATTAGATAGAAATAATCATTACTAATCTACGAAACTAAAGCTAACATAACGCTCCATTAGTAAAAGAAGGATTCCAATAACTATATAACCACCCTTATCATGATCACACATATCATAACTTATAAATTACCAGCTACAAACAAACACTGACAATGCAATAATGGTCACAAGTCCACGTGTGGATTCCTTTATAAATATGTTTGGCGACTATAATTTTATATTGCATCCTTTCACAAGTATACTTACACTTCCAATACTACATATCTTAATGATAACGCAATATATCACTAGCAAAACCTTACCACGACTCTAATATAACATAACCACGATGCTCCATCAAAGAAATACTTATTTATATAAAACTAAAATCGAAAACGAAAGAAAATAAAAGCCTCATAGTGCCCGAAAATACGAAATATCCGAAAGAACTCATATCACATGATAATAAAGCAATATTGTAGAGTGTAAAAGACGAATAAGCCTTATGTTGGGACCTCAGCTGGTTTTAACTGCCTTTCGTAAAAGTCCATCGACTTCAGTGGGTCCAGGCTGCAACACGAGCATCCGACAGAGATCTAAGGGTCGAACCCAACCTCCTTCTCCGACTCTTCTAACTTCCCTTCCTCCTTCGGTTCCTCGAGAGGCTCATCCTTAATAGCTCGTAGGTCGATAAAAAACATAGAAAAAAAGAAAGAAAACAAAATTCCTAGATAGCTAAACACATACATCCTATTATGCAGCTATAAGGATTCCTAGGTTATAGTCTAGGTTAAACCACCTACTTCTCTATAACCAATGGCTCTGATACCAATCTGTCACACCTCGTCAAGGCGGAATCGCGAGGCATAACAAGATAGGCATCATCACAACACATTAATGTCAACAATAGAGAATGTCTAAAATGCATTATATTGAAAAAAAAGTGTTATGACGATACCAAACACAAGAGGGGTCTTGTATTGAGGTTAATCGCACACACAATACATAAACATAGAAAATAAATCCAAACTAAACATCACAACAAATCAAAATATCCGAAGTACAAAAATATGCAATGAAGACACCAAAAAAGAAGACTCCATCATGCAACTCCTAAGGTCTCTCTAGCCACGAATCTTAACATCCTTAACTTCGCTATGCTCACCTGAAAATGATGCTTAAAAACGTCAACAATAAAGTTGGTGAGAGTCATAGGTTTTAGACACGCAGTAATACTCGCTATCACTATGATTATCAAAACAAGGTAAGACAACAATGAACTATCATAAACCTATGCTAGCATGCAACCAAAATTAAATCAACATATTCACATACTTAATTTCGCATATAGGCTTAGAATAGCTGGCACTATAAGCAACTAAGCTTAGTAGAATGTATCATACAGCATATCACATTGGGTAGATGTACCCATCCGATCCTATTGAGTAGGCGTACTCATCTGATCCCAAATCAATATCACAATCTCACTGAGTAGGCGTACTCATCCGATCCCAAATAACACATGTAACACATAGTCATATAATAGTCATGTAATGTCCATACGCAATTAAAACACATAATCACAGAAATAAAACATTTCAAAACATATTTTGCATTAATTCCATCCTAATAAAAACATAAAAATAGGACTATGAAACTCGCCTGATGCTCAGCTACTTTACGAATTCCTTGAAATCAACTAAACATAAATAAAACACGTGTTACACGTGATTAGGCTAAATGCCCAAGATGATGTAATAATCAATTGATGGACTTCTATGTTCATATTATGATTATAAACCTTTACCACACTTCCCATATCTCACTTATACACTAATACTCTTAATTCATTTATCTAAGTCTTTTAGTTTTTCGGCAGAATTTTATAGTCACATCATGACTACAAATGAAATACTAACTGATCAAATTAGCTTTCCTCTTTTCATTCCCTACCTTCCCAATGGGTTATGAACTACTGTGATTTTTTATAAAAAATAATATTAAGCCTAACTATTTTATAAAAATTCAACATCACAAAGTACTCAAATTCGGATCTGATTCGACCATCAAAACGTTTAGCTTGATAAGACCCATTTAATCACTTAGGAAAATTCTACAAAAATTCTAGAAAATCATACACATCATGAAATTGCTACAGTAGCAATCCCATCAATTAAAAAGATGTTTTGATATAGTTTTTGACCTCACAAACACAAACCAGAATGTGCCTCAAAAAACTCAAATTTGACAACGAATCTTGTAAAATTATTTTGACTGAATTCCACTTACTTTTAATTCATGAAACCAATGGGTTGGAAAGTAGACTATCTGTAGTTATTTTTAGGCTACAAAAAACAATAAAAGCTATCCGTATGACCAAGTTATGACACTTACAAGATGACCTAAAAATCTGCTCAGTTTTAATTCCGAATTTAACAACAACTAAACCTAATCAAACACATCCAAACACTATTAATTACATCCTAATTGATTACTAATAATCATATTAACATATTTACTGAATTTTAATGAAATCCTAATTTATCCATTAATTAAAGTTACTAATTATAAGAAAAATTAAACAAGAACTTAATTAAAAACATACCTAAACCTTTCAACCGATTACGCACGAATCACCACCTTAATTCATGATAAAAAAAATTCTTCTTACTTGGGGATTCGGCCGAACAAAATAAAAGGGGAGAAAAAATATTTTAGGGTTTTCCTTGATTTTGTATTAATAATACCTAGACTCCTAATTGTAATCAAATTTGTTTCTTTTTTTTCTTTTTCTTTTAACCGGCCGAACAACACCCCTTTATTAATTTTTTTTATTTTCATTATTTAATGTATATTTACTCTTATTTTCTTATTTTTATAAAAACCTTTATTAATTTTGTAAACATTTTGAATAAAATTAGTTTTAAACTTTCTATTTATGAATTTCATTTCATAAATTACTTTCCTAAATTAGAAATACTCATGCTTATCAAATTTAAATACTATACTTAATTCCTTCCTAGGAATACATTATAAACTCTTTACGCTCATATATCCATTATTTACCAAATTACACGATAACGCATAAAATCATGCTATCATTTCCATTATCACAAAAATGTGAACGAAATGAAATAGCTACCAAAATCACTACTCAATCACTAATAGATGAACACGCATCACGGATTGATATCAAATACTCATATAAGATCACATAAGCACACAATTATAACACATATAAATACTTTAGTCAATTCTAATGGTTTGACTAACCTGCTCAAGTTACGGTTGTCATAATCCGCATAAAGCATCCTTATTTGCTGATTATAATATATCTTAGAGATTAAAGCAATGGTGATCTTGTTAAACCCTAGCTCATAGAGACTTTACCTACTTACTTCTTAATGGAAATTCATACACTAGTAGTCCACTAACCAAGTCTTTACTAATTAATTAAGAATGTACTCGTTGATCCCGAGGTCACCTTCTGGTCCAACTAAGCTTACAATCTAAAGGCAAAGATAGGTCGTTATTTGTGATCCTATTGGTCTAGATGTATAGATTACTATATGGAGAGCTATCACGGCATCTGAATTACTTGGTCCGTATAACTAGATCCAGTTAAATGATAGGTCGCATACAAAAGCACGTAAACAAGTATGATGATAAATATAAACAAGCATTCAACGATAAATTAAGCAATCGAGAAAAACAAACAAAACATTAAGATTTTCATAATAATGGCTAATACCCAAATGTATTAGCTTTCAAACGTCATAATTAATACAAAAGTAATGATCTAGCCAAGGTAAACTAACCGAGTTAACGAATGATACCAAAAACTGAACGATTACAAAAGTACAAGAAATTACACGTTGTCTCCTATGGAATTGATTACGTTGCTTGACCTCTTCTGCTCTTTTTCTCCTCTGAAAAATGACTTTTATGGTTTAGGTATCGAGAATATGATTTAGCACACTAAAAACTCATTTTTGAGTTTTCTATTTATAAGGTTAGGAAAAAGGTCAACACGGCGTATCGAAATCTTTGATACTGTGTATTGGGGATTTCTTGGAGTAGGAACTACGTTTGATATCTTCAAGAATATTTTATTTCCATATAGCTTGAATACGGCATATTGGTTATTTCTAGATACGACGTATTGGATCTTGTTTCCTTCGTGGTCTTTAGTGAAGTGTAGGCATTGATACGCCGTATCTTCCATGATAGATACGGCGTATTGGTTGTCATAATAGTAATCTTCAAATGTCTTCGTTTAAGCTCCAGAATGTGTGCCTTTTAGTTAACTTTCACCAAGTACTCCATAATTACTGCAATTCTCAAATACAAACGATTAAGTAACAATTCTTTGCAATAATTATACAAAATGGGTTATTTACATGGTATAAATGATGTTATAAAAGTGACGTTATTTGATGTCATCAAATATCCTCCCACTTGAATCCTAGTTGTCCGTAATTATCCTTTAAAAGTTTATGAAAATGTATCCCTAAGGATTTTTCCTATTAAGCATTTATTTGATCTATTACAAGTACACAACCAAACACCTCATGAAATAGGAAGATGAAAATACTAAAATCACTCAACTAATCTATGTGGTAACATTTAAAAAAATTCGCTCAATTTGATTGGTTCGTTTTGGCGAGTTTCCTATCAAAGACTTGGGAAAGGATACCATATCCACCACTATAGCTAAGAGTAGGCAAGTTTATAAAGGTAAAAAAGGTTTTTTTATAATAAGGCGTAGGTTGAATCATTCTAGCAATCTTTCAACCAAAAGTACCACACCAACAAGTTGCTGAAGTCACACAGACAATGTCATAACGACAGAATAGAGACATGTTCGTTCGATCACATCCTCATTTGAGTTTAACCAAGGGTTAGTATGAAGAATGAATATAGGGTAGGGATTCTATCCTAACTAAATTTCACCATAGTACTGAACTTACAAATCTATTACACAACAAGGGCAGCTGATACATGCATACAAGGCCGTAATAACGACGGAATAAACATGCATGCACGATCACGATCCTTAATCGTGTAAAACCAATGTTAGATTAGAAAGGAAATTAAATTGTGTGTTAAATAAACAATTACAAAACAAAAAGAACTAGTCCAAGATATAAGTTGCTGACACTTTTTTTCCCGACGTTACCATGATTAAAGACGCAATTATTTACAACGTATTGATCATGAGATCAAAAACAACAACTTAGTTTGAGCGTTCCCTCCGTAACGTCAACTTCTCAATCATCTCATACTTTACATACTTTTTACAAAGAAAAATTTTGGATATCTACCACTTTATACAAAATTTACATCCGTTGACTTATCACGTATCAACGAATAATCGATCCCTTCATATAACTATAACTCTCCTTTGGTTTTGCGAAATATTATCACTAAACCTTCCTTCTCTTTTTTTGTTACGTTTTTCTATTTTTTTTAAATTTTTTTAACTATTTCTAACAAAACATCGGTTAATTTCATCACCATCTTCCACGATCAAATAACTCCGGATAATTCCTTCGATAATTCTTCATTCTTCGAACGTACCAATAATTGTGTTGGTAGTAAAAATACATGAGTTTTGACTACTTTTGTACATTCCTATATCATTGTGTAAATTTCTTCCCAACCATACCAAAGATAGAAAATTGACACAAGACTCGGGAAATACATACTTTACACTTTAAGTAACTAGCAACTGATAAATGGACTTAATCTAACAAGATAGGCTAAGGTGTAAAGGTGTAACAAAACAAATAGTTGGGTAAATTCTAAAGATTGGGCTCTACAGTTTTTTACTAGTGAAGCTTACTCTTAAGATGAGAGTAAAGAAAGGGTTTTATAACGGATTTAACTACCAGAGTAGTAATTTAATAAAAACAACATATAAAAGGCTTTTTGGGTGTAATCCTAAAAATTGACCATGTTTAAACAGTTACCTTCCCATCTAATCCATAGTACTTTCATTATGGTGGGTCTCGAATAGATATACCAAGCCAGTTCTAAGTCTACAACATCACCGGCCACTCATATTTTTTTGTGAAATGTAGGTAACACATTTGGAAACAAATAAAGGTTAAATCCTCACAATCTCTAATAATTGTTATTGTGTGGCAGGTCATGTAATAAGAGTAATTTTCACAAATATGCTTTGATTTTTTTTTTAAAAAATTAAGCATAATTTAAGCATTTTAGTGTAACAAATAGGAACAATATGCATTCTAATTCTATTCCCCCCCCCCCCCCACCCCCCCCACTGAATTATACAGACATCCTTGTTGTAATAGATAAAACCTTAAAAATCAAGAATTAAAAGAATTAAATGAGAAACTCCTGTGATATTTTTGCTTGGTATATTCTCCATCTTTGATTTTATGAGGCAAGATGTGGTGTATTTGAACATGCATCAGAATGCCAGCAATGACCTACAATCACACATTAGGATTCTAGATGATGATAACTTCACCAACTTCTGTTCGATTTCTTTTCAGCGAGTCACCTGTGCAAAATAATAGAAAAACATGCAAAATCCTATATCGGGTGATCTAAAAGTTAATTTAAATAATCTAAATAAAGTGTAACAAGTAGACCAATACGGCCGTATCCATAAAACTAGAATACACGCCGAATAGAAACCTTAAAAAGTAACTAAAAACGGATCCATTCTGTTAATACGCCGATTCATGTACATAATAGCGCCGTATTGATAAAACTGACAATAATGTTTAAAGTGCATAAAAATAAAGGACTAATAACGTCCAGACATTCAATACACCGTATAGTATGGAGCTGATACGCTGTATTGATGTCTGGGAAGACAGACTTGATAAAAATAAATAACAATTCGAGTTGTCTCTCGGGAAGCACTTTTCTTTACAACTAAGTCTTTAAGTTAGATTTTTCCTTCCAGCTTTTCTCACTAGGTGTGTCACCATCCATACTTTGTTCATTATGCGAAATATTTCTTAATATGCTCGGCATGCATCTTTACTTGTACTCGTCAAATCATCATATTTATCTTCTTTAACAGCAACATACTCTTCGTCATCTCTGAATGAATACTTGATCATCTCGAATCTTCTTATATTGTAAACTAGCCGCTCATGATCATTAAACACTTCACATCTTTCTTCATGTTCCATCTCATTCTTACTTTTATTATCACGGTTGGTATTGTTAAAGTCATCCCATCCTCTTCCACCTTCATTACTTGATTTTGCATCTTCGTCAATCATTCCTTCCATGATAGCTTTATTTTTTAAAGCTTCCTCTTTGACTTTGATATCCTTCAAAGCATCGTACCATTCTAAATCTTGGTAACGGAGTGTGTTTCCAACTATGTAAGCTTCAGGCAAGTTTCCTCCATTACAATATCCATCATCTCTCTAGCTACAAGTTGGCCACTCTGAACATCCAGTTTTATAATTAAAAGACTTGTAATAATGCTTAACTGGAGTAGGTTCTTTCCATTCTCCATCATCTGTCCATGGATTTTCATGAACCCATGGCACGTCTTTGTTCCATTCATAAATCCAATTGTCCTTATATTCTTCATAAGTATTAAATCCCATGATATCATTAGTAAGGAAATCCGGGTCTATCTTGAGTAGGTAATTGAACTCTTTGATTTTTTCACACAACGGTGTTTCATAATCGAACAAATTTGTTTCAATCCTAAAAATTTCACCGATTTCTTATTCATCATCGTGATTAGTTTCCTCAAGATTGGAAGTTTCTTTATTCGTTGGCTCAATTTTGTCACTTCCCAATTTCCAATAATCCTACAAAGCTCCTTTAGTGAATATGTCCATCGTCTTATAGTTCCTAAACTTTGAGGCCAACCAGTTTTCAAACTTTTCATTAGTGGGGTCCCACTTAATCATGGGGGTGATAATTTTGCTAGTGCGGGAAGGCGGGTAGTATTTTCTAAAAAATTTAGCAGTTAAATCGACCCAACTAGTAATTGATCTTTTAATTTCATCAAACCATCTCCATGCATCTCCAACCAATAAGATTGGAAAAACAACAACTCTGAGTTTATCTTGATTCACATTGGGTAAATCGATTGGGTCAACAATTCTAAGGAAGTATTTGATATGCTCGACCGCGTCTTCCCCATTAGCTCTACTAAAAGCATTATTGTTCAAATCATTAAGGAATTTTCCTTTCAACTCCTAAGCGTACTTTCCATTAACCGTAATGCTTGTAATCCTTGAATAGTAATCTGCTTGGTTATTAGTTTCTAATCTTTTCATAGTTGATTTCTTTTCTTTATCTGCCATTCTTCAATCGACTAGCTCTGATAAGTACGATCTGTTACAAAGGTAAATATATCAGCAGGATTTGCTCTGAAGAAAGATAGAAAAGATTAGGCACGGAAATCAAATACGAAATCTCATATTCTGATTTTGTATTAGATGATCGATACACCGTATTCAATGGAATTGAATACGCCGTATTAATCTTTTTAATCAATACGCTGTATTGGATAAGAATGTTGGATACGCCGTATCCAATAGAAGTGGATACGCCGTATCCAATAGAAGTGGATACGCCGTATCAGGTTATCGACCAGAACAGTGTATTATGAAAACAATTAAATTACACGCAAATAATTAAACACACAAATATACAAATATATGTACAGAATATACATAATTATAGACTAATCTAAATTACACTAATCATAAGGGTTATATCTAATCTAATATTAAAAACCAAAATATCAAATAAAAATCAAGATTATTTTCACTCCCCGGCAGCGGCGCCAAAAACTTGATTATTTCACGTGTAGTTATAAATGATTCTTACAAGTATTAAATTAATCTTTTGCCGACTTTACCTAAAACAACACTTTCATAGGCAGTGTACCTGATCGAATCGTGAGTTTCGTGGTAATAAGGTGTCGATCACTAAAGAGCGAGTAAAACACTTTCAATTTATATTAATACTTTGGGAGTTTTCTAATCTAAGTGTAGTCAATTAATGCTAAACCTATTGTTAAACCTAAATCTAATGATAAGGGGTTTTCAAGCCTAAGAGAGTGACCCGGGTTAGAGTGGTGACTAAAACCGAAAATCAATGATCATCTAAAACTCACAACCAAGCAAATTAAACAGGAAGATAAAAGAGCAGTTAGCCAAATAAAGAAAACTCTACTTAAGCCATTATTAATCTAATCAGAACTTGGTTTGTTTATGTAGTGCAGATGATTACTTATCTAGAGGCGACATATCATTCATTCTTAATACTAAGGTGGTACTTCTTCCTAAAAACCAGACACGTAGAATACTGTCAAATAAACACATCCCCATAAATCCATCCTTATTACTTGATTATAATTTTATCTAGGATTAAAGCAATGGTGGATCTGTATAAACCCTAAGCTCATGGAGACATTTACCTACTTATTGCATTAAATGGCAAACATACACTAGTAGTCCACTAACCAAGTCTTTACCAATTAATTAAGAACGTACTCGTTGATCCCGAGGTCACCTGCTGGTTCAACTAAGCTCACAATCTAAAGGAAAAGATAGGTTGTTATTTGTGATCCTATTGGTCTAGATGTTACCCATAAAGATTCACACAACAAGAGACATGATCCGGAGGTCGGGGAGGATTGAACAAATGTTTAGCCATATTATTTAGTAAGAGAAAGGTAAGATATGTTTGTTTCTAAGAAGAGAAACACACACCTTATTACAAGTAAAATGAATCCTCACCCCTCCATGGAAGTATGGAGGGGATATATATAGCCCTGGACACGATCTACTTACTACACTTGACATTTCTAGTCCCTGCGTGTCCGGCTAATATAAACTAATGTAATTCCGTATTAGCCGACATATTTTAAGGCTAACAATCTTCCCCCAATATGTGGGCATACGGAATTACTTACAATGTTCCTATCAAGTACAAATACAACAAAATAAAGTGACATCCAAGGCGCTTCCAATGCTGAAGATGACGTCTTTGTCTTCTAGTCTTGATACTTGTACTCCAGCTTGGATCTTCTTTGTCTTGACTTGTTCTGGAACCATTGTAGTATGCATGAGTTGGATTAACTTCCCCCCAATTCATGCAGCATGTCTTTAAAAGCTTTCTTCATAGACTCCTTTTTGGCGAAGTTTCTGAATCAGCTTCCCCCCAAACCAACATCCGTATCTTGAGCAGATTCTGAAACGTTGATGTAGCTTGAACGATCTTCTAACATTGACATTTAAAGTGCACAGCGGAATTTAGTAGAAGAAACAGTCAACCACACCATCTAATACTGCTTCTATACTGTATCATGACATTCGGTCTTGATGATTATCCGTTCGGGGGAACATGCAAGAGATCAGCAACAATTCTTCTCACGCATGCAGAATACTTCACAAACCATACTAAGTGAAGTAGTATAAACTACTTCCCCCTGGAAGTTGACCTGATAACATCAAAGTACACGTATTCCCCCATGATGGTTTTGAACTCTCGGAAGCATCATTGACGTGTACGACCATATACTCGAGAAGTTCTTGTCATAAGCAACAATCTTGAAAAGTTATGAAAGACATTGAAGAACTTTGAAAGATTTTGCTGAGACTGTGAAGTACCATTGACGTTCAGTAGCTTCAAATATTCCGTGAGAGTTGCTGATCACATCTCAACCTTATACTCTCTGGCTAACTTACCAACCTCGTATTCTGTCGGCTATTGCTGTGACCACTTGGTGAAGTAAACCTGATATACCAAACTTGAAAATGAAGTAGAATCCCCAAATTTGTTACTTAAGCTTGCACTGTTGTTGATTAAAGAATGGTGCAGAAGAAAGCCTTTAAGTACCTTATACCCAACATCACAAGTATAAGAAGTACAACACCTATTGAACTTATCCACATCGTCTTCTGCGTATGACACTGAGTACTACAATGTAACTCCTTTAAGTGATAGTTATCCAGGTCTTCACCCAACCGCCCCTTGACTTCTGGTAACTAGATAATTCAAGTCTCAATCATAACTGTATACGTTCAAGCAAGTCATCAATCGATAGATTGGGTTTAAGGAAAGGGGTAGAAAATAGAAGGAAAGGAAGTCTCAATGATGAAATAAGTAGACGCCTTCGTGAAACCCACTTCAATCTCAAATAAGGGATACCAAATACACTTCGTGATCACTTGACATTAAAATCTAAATTCCATAGCCGTTTTGACGTTTTAGTGAATCTTAATGATCGTTTTAGCATTAAGTGTTGTGTTTGCTTTGGTGTTGTGGAAGGTGTTAAAGTTTGGTTCTTGGCGAAAATAGGTGAAAGTGGCCTTTACCGAAAATGCTCTATCGAATTTGGTTAATGAGAGAACCAAAATTTGAATTTTGGTTTAATTATCGAAATTGACAAAAATAGTGTATAAATCGCCGAGAGCACATGGTATAAATCGCCTAGCATAAGACATGTATAAATCACCTAGTCTTGAAAGCAAGTATAAATTGCCCCCTTTAAGACTGCGTATAAATAGCGCCCTTTAGACTGCGTATAAATAGCCGTGTATAAATCGCTGGTATAAACAGCCGTGTGTAAATCATCGGTATAAATAGTCGTGTATAAATCGCCGGTATAAACAGCCATGAATAAATCGTCGTCTTCAAACGTATAAATCGACGTCTTCAAACGTATAAATCGCTGAATTCATAAAAAATGTATAAAAATCCGTATTCAAACGTATAAATCGCCGTCTTCAAACACTTTTGGAAAAACAACTTTTAAAATGCCTAAAAGACACGCTTTTTAATGTTTTTGGATGATTTCTTTTGCAAAACTAAGTATAACTAAGATACTCTTAACATAAAAACATAAACTTTATGGTTTTTAACACTAAAAGATTTTCACTTTTTTTGTGTAAAAAAGTAAAGAGAAAACCATAAAAGAAATTAAACCATAACCAAAAATTATTTGGAAACATGTATAAATAAGCTAGAAACATAAGAAAGAAAAAAGTTTCAAGCTTTTGTACAAAATAAGCAGCATCAAAACACCCTCATGGCTTTTGGCTTAAAAATAAGCCATGAAAACGCTATAATAAGCCACGAACACCCTTAATAAGCAAACCACAAACATGAAAACCCCTAGGATATGATGCCAATTGTTACCTATAAAGATTCTAGCCTAAAACATACGATCCGGAGGTCAAGGAGGATAAAAGAAATAGTAAGCCATATTATTAGATATAGAGAGAGAAAGGAAAGATGTGTGTGTTTTTAGAGAGAGAAAGGAAACACACATACTTATGAGATATAAATGATTATCCTCACCCCTCTATGGAAGTATGGAGGGGTATTTATAGGCGTGTGACACTATAGCTATCCTAACTTGATATTATTAGTCCCTACGTGTCACACCTTACAATATCTAGTGTAATTCCGTGTAAGTTGACATATTTTAAGGCTAACATTATGTACTAGTGTTATGACAGGGTTAGTATGCATTGTGGTTTGACTCTTAAACATTAGACTTTATATTTTGAAGTGACATTTGCCTTTTAAAGGTAAGGTGAAACTGGAAATGGATTGTCTACACACCCAAACAAGGGTCAACAACATGGTGAAATCAAAACACAAACAAGATACATAAACGCTAACATATATTCACGGCTTAAACTATGTACACTACCAAAATAGAATTTAGGACATAACCTAAACTCAACCACACAACCAAACATAAAAACTAGATCATCAGCATAAAACCACAAAAGATACTACCCAACATCATCATCCCTATCTACATAAAAGACAAAACATTTCCCAAATATCCACAAGCTGATCAATAAAACCTCAAAAGTGTAAGAAAATCAATCTTTCTATGCACTTGAAGGTGTACTTACGCTATCATTTTTCTCATCCCCAACATCTTAAGAACTTCATTTTAGGATAACTACTTAAGAAACTCAGCACACTGCACTGCTAGCGGACCACCAAACGCATTAAGCTTGACTGTCAACAGTCTGCGTTCATTAACCATATTGTACAACACATCCCAAAGATGGTTTAATCCAACTACAAAGTGAATATCTGCATTGATCCTCCTTTGAATATTAACTGACATTGCGTCACTTAATGTGTTTGAGTTTTTCGCAGATGCAAGTTCCTATAGACGTGGGAAGTTAGCCATTGTTATTTAGTGTTGTGTTATATTTGGTTTGAAAATGACTATGTGGTGTTGTATTTGGTTTAAAAATGATGTTGGGTAACTACCATTAAATAGCAAAAACCAACTTAAGTTAGTGGTTTCATAGTGAATCTAATAATTAGATATCAAATATACGACGGTGACTAACATTCACAAGGCTCTGTGTCATTTGCATTAATTAACACTGTTATTACACGCTTAGTCCTTCAAGATATCTTTCTTTGGAAGACATATGGAAGGTAGGAAAGGAGAATAGACCAAACTAACCTTAGGGACCAATGATGTAATATACCATCTTTATGATCCACATGAGAGTGCACCTATTCTAGAACGATTATTTCCCATGTTTTAAAAATCTTTGGAGTTAATGTGTGTCTAATAATTCCTAAGTTATATATATGCAATAATCAATAACATCACAATTTTAAGGAAACAAACAAAGATCATGATGATGAAGATAAACCATAATTTATTATGAACTGAAAGATTTTACATAAACACCGACTTGAAAAACAACAAAGGGTAAATTACACAAAGTAGCCATAACCAAAAGAACCACATGACTCAATTAACCAGACTCTAACCCACCTCTAAACCAACAATCTTTAAAGAAAACACAAATTAACAAACACATGAACAACCCAATCACATATACTTCATAACAAAAACGAAATCAATCTTTTTATGCACCTCACGATAAGTTTCAATCATCATCTTCCTCATCTCTAACAAAATAATAAAATCATTATCTTGAACTTTGTGTAGAAACTCACAAAAATTGCAAGACATCACTGATGGAGGCACTCCTTCATGTTCAGTTATAAACAACTTCTTATCATTTGTGCGGTCTATTAATTGCACCTATAAGTTATGGAGATCAAATGCAAACTCAAGATCAATTTAAGTTTCCCTTTCAAAGTAAATCATCATTCCATTAAATAAAAACCTAGAATTAGCAGCGACGACGCGTTCTTCTAGACGTGGGAAAGCAACCATTTTTTAAGTTTGTGTTGAATATGTTATTTGCTTCAATGGGTTTTTGGGTATGCAAATGATAGGGGTGACCCTTAAATAGAAAAAATGGATAAAGAAAATAACAGAGGGACCAAGGTTGTAACAAGATAAATACAATACACGTGTACATTAAAAAATAGTGTAATTGACCCAAACTATATAATGTGACAAAATGTTACATAATTGGACCGCACATAAACACCTTTGACTTACAAAACCGGGGAGTCCTATTTCTCTTTGCCAAAACACTGAGTAGAACACAAACCAATATAAATATCAATGTAATAATAGTTGTCCAAGTTTATGGTAAAAAACAATCATCAATAACAACATAATTGTAAACAAACAAGCAAAGTTGACAATGAGCATTAACCATAATATATTAAGAAGACGGCTTTTATACGCAAACATCACACCCTAAAATCTATTAAAACAAGACCAAAAAATTGACACAATAGAACATAAACAAGACAATTAAAGAGTCATAATTGTCTTATTCAAATCAATATATCTTGACACCTGCCAATGAGTTTCAGCGATCATTTTCCTAAGCTCCAACAACTTAATGACATCATGGTTTTGAACCTTGTTTAGAAACTCTAGAACCTTGTATGTCATGACTGATGGACACAAACGCTCACGTTCAGTTATAAACAGTTGCCTTTCATTTGTATGCTGAAGCAACTTAACCCATAAGTTGTGGAGACCATTTACAAACGCAGGATCATTTTATTTTCTTTTTCAAAGTACACCAACATCCCATTAAACAACCTCCTAGAATTAGCAGCGACGACAAGTTTTTCTAGACGTGGGAAGTTAGCTATTTCTGTTTGTGTTTACTGTGGGTTTGGGTTGAAGGAGTTTAAAGGTTGAAACAGTTTTTGGGTATGCAAACGATACAGGGTATGACCCCTTAAATATAAACAAATGAAACTTAATGCAATTGATGGTCCAAAGTCAAACTTATAATAATTAGATGCAATGCATGTGACTGTTTCTCACACGGCTCGATACAAAATGTTATCAAGTGTCACACCCCGACTACAGTGGAAACACGATGCGTGACGAAGGATAGATCGTCATAACACAAAGCGTCAATATAGATAAAACTAACATGCATTAAAAAAGTGTTACAACATCCTCCAACAACAAGTATGGAACTGATGTGTCATTGTATGGTGTTTATTTATGAAAGTTCAAGTTTTAAATTTATATTTTGTCGACTTAACCAAAAACAATACTTTAACGGGCAGTGTACCCGATCAGTGGTAATTTCATAGTAAGTAGGGTGTCGAACACTTGAAGCGAGGTTAAATCTCTTAATTTATTAATATTTTGATTATCTAATCTAAGTTAATTCTAATCTAAGTCAAACCTATGCTAATCCTATGTTAGTTCTAATTCTAATTCTAATAGGTAAAAGAGGGTTTTCAGCCTGAGAGACTAGCACGAGTTTGGTGGTGACTACAATCAATTCAAGACACTTTAACGCATGCAAGCAAATTAACAGAAGATAAAAGAGCTGTCAAACCTTATGATGGAAAACTGTATTAGCCATCATTAATCTGATTAGAAGTTTTTTTGTTTATTCGGTGTAATGATTACTTATCTCAAGGTGGCATATCATTTTTAAGACTTAGGCAGGACTTCTTCCTAAGACCTAGACACATTAATTCTGTCATAATTAAAGCATCCGCATAAAGCATCCTTATTTGCTTATTATAATCTATCTTATGGATTAAAGCAATGGCGATCTTGTTAAACCCTAGCTCATAGAGACTTTACCCACTTACTGCTTAACGGCGATTTATATACTAGTAGTCCACTAACCAAGTCTTTACCAATTAATTAGAACGTACTC
Source organism: Tanacetum coccineum (assembly GCA_026074375.1). NCBI lineage: Eukaryota > Viridiplantae > Streptophyta > Magnoliopsida > Asterales > Asteraceae > Tanacetum > Tanacetum coccineum. Next base: position 2,646 of record BQNB010099522.1, on the reverse strand, counting down.
GTTGATCCCAAGGGTCACCTACCGGTCTAACTAAACTCATAATCTAAAGGCAAAGATAGGTCGTTAATTGTGATCCTACTGGTCTAGATGTATAAATTACTATATGGAGAGCTATCCCGAAATCTAGATTACTGGGTCCATATCACTAGATCCAGTTGAATGATAGGTCGCATATTAAAGCGCATAAACAAGTATAAATTGATAAAAATAAACAAGCATACAATGATAAATTAAGCAATCAAGATATAAACAAAACCAAACATTTAAATCTTCATAATAATGGCTAATACCCAAAGGTATTATCCTTTAAACATCATAATTAATACAAGAGTAATGGTCTAGCCAAGGTAAACTAACCGAGTTAGCAAATGATACCAAAAACTAAACGGTTACAAAAGTATAAGAAATTACATGTTGTCTCCTATGGATTGGAATGCGTTGCAAGACCTCTTCTGCTCTTTTTCTCCTCTGAAAATCGACTTTTGTGGTTTAGGTATCGAGAATATGATTTAGCATACTTAAAACTTATTTTTTAGTTTTCTATTGATACTGTCTGGAAGTCGGTTCGATACGGCGTATCCAATGGGTTGGATACGGCGTATTGGTTGTCAAAATTATTAATCTTCAAAAATATCTTCGTTTAAGCTCCAGAATGCGCGCCTTTTGCTAATATTCACCAAGTAGTCCGTAATTACTGCAATTCTCAAATATAAACGATTAAGTAATAATTCTTTGCAATAATTATACAAAATAGGTTAATTACATGGGATAAATGATGCTATAAAATAGACGATATTTGATGTCATCAAAAGCTCCCCCTCAAAAATTGATCCACTAATTAAAAAATGATTCGACTTTGAAAGTATTGTGAGGAGGGAGTGTCGAACACACAATTTTGAAAGATTTTGAAAAACCTTTTGAAATTTTTTTGAAAAATTGTGTTCAACGGTTTTGAAAACCAATGTTACTTGAGCTCTAAAGACTTTGAATGTCTTTTGAATTGACATTTTGTGTCAGCTCAAGTCCGAGAAGTTGTTATCTTCTCGTTGTGAGGATAAATGTACATGAGTGCACACTTTCCTTTATTTGAAGAAGGAGTCCTAAGCTGATATTTACTTAGAAGTCGTGTGTCACGAGCAAGAAACTTTTTGAAAATTTGCTCAGGACGAAGAAGATTTCTCTTCTTTTTATGATAAAGCGCACTGAAACGTACACTTTTCTTTTCTTTATGGACCGGGTTGTAATCTAATTTGATTACAAGCCATTAAGAAAACTAGAAATGACATGTTTTGAAAACTTTGAACTCTTGCTCTAACTTCATTTACACACCCGTGTCAATATTAATCGACATTTCTAGACACGTAAATGTTTTCGATTCCAAGAGACATGTCGAGAAGATTCTTTTTGGAATTTTATTCTTTTTTTAGTTTTATTTTTGGTTTTTGGAAATTTTCTGTTTTTGTATTTACTTTTTGGAGATTTTCTATTTTTGTATTTTGTTTTTCTGAAGATTTTCTAAAATAATCAAAAATTGAAGTTTGAACAAGTGTAATAGATGGTATAATATTTACATTTGTTGAACCCTTGGAAGAAATGAGTTCGGAAGTCATTGAAGTACATGCACTCAAAGAATAAGAGTTTTCACAAATAACAGTGTTATAAGTACATGTTTCCTTTCCTAATGGTAAACTATTATTAACATATAATATTCACTGACATAGAATGATCCGGAGGTCGGGGAGGATAAAAGAATAAGTTGCCATATTAGATTAGAATGAGAGAAAAGGGAAGAGTGTGTGTTTCTAGAGAGAGAAAGGGAAACACACACTTATAATATGGTTACATTATGAATCCTCACCCCTTCTTGGAAGTAAGAAGGGGATATATATAGCCTATGATACGCCTCACTTTCCTATATTGACATTTCTAGTCCTTGCATATCCGGCTAATAATAAACTAATGTAATTCCGCATAAGTCGACATATTTTAAGGCTAACAATCTTCCCCCAATATGTGGACATACGAAATTGCTTACAATGTTCCTAACATGTACAAATACAACAAAAATAAAGTCTTTCAAAGTGCTTCCAATGCTAAAGATGACTTATGTGTCTTTCGGTCTTGAAACTTGTACTCCAGCTTGGATCTTAAGCGTCTTTACTTGTTCAGGAACCATTGTAATATGCATGAGTTTGATTAACTTCCCCCTAATTCATGTAGAATGTCTTGAAAAGCTTTCTTCATAGACTTCTTTTTAGCGAAGTTTTTGAATCAGCTTCCCCCCAAATCAATATCCGTATCTTGAGCAGATTCTAAAATTGTGATGTAGCTTCGTAGATGAAAGAAGCAGAAGTAGAACAGTAGATATCAAGCAGAAAAGTAGAAGTAAAATCCAACCACACCAAATAGAATTGCTTCTATACTATTTCATGTCATTACGTCTTGATGAATATCCGTTTAGGGGAACATGCAAGAAATCAACAACAATTCTTCTCACGTATGCAGTGTACTTAACCCTAACTATACTAACTGAAGTAGAATACATTACTTCCCCCTAGAAGTTGAACAAAGTACACGTTGCACGGATCTTCCAAACCAATAGTTTATATGCCTATAGCCCTTCTTTATTGACCCGAAAAACCACAC
>BQNB010099521.1:2643-24907 GCA_026074375.1 Tanacetum coccineum | reverse complement strand
GTATAAATCGTCGATTTAAAATACGTATAAATCGCCGGCTACACAAAGTGTATAAATTGCCGAATCTTGGTGGTATAAATTGTTGTATCAAGAGCCATAGGAAACCATTAGACTTACTTGCAAAAGGAGTGGGTTGGACATTTATTTGAAAACAAGAAAAGGTAAGCATGTAATATGCTTAGTTGGTTGTTGATGGAGAGTTTGGAGCGAAAGTGGTTGTTGGAGGGTAATCTCTTTGAACTTGAAGTGGTGGTTGTGGGAGAGTAAGAAGAAATTCAATCCAATTGAGATCTTCACAAGGTTAGGAATTGTTTTTGGGAAAAGATGCAACAAGGACAATAGCCAACATGTTGTTCAACTTAATTTAAGTTGATGGTGTGAGGCAAGTTTGGAGAATAGGATGATGAGGGAGTGTTTGGGAAAAGATGCAACAAGGACAATAGCCAACATGTTGTTCAACTTAATTTAAGTTGATGGTGTGAGGCAAGTTTGGAGAATAGGGTGATGAGGGAGTGTTACGTTGTGAAAGGTGTATAGCTAAAATGTTTGATAAGTCTTGGAGTTAATTAATGTCATCAATGAGCATTTTTCTACTTAGAGATGGAGATGGAGATGGTAGTGGTTGAGTTTGGTTGTCATCTTGAGGAGAAGGTAGAGTTTGAGCATGAAGCACACTAGCAACATGTGGATTGATGAGTAAGTAAGGAAATGGGGGTTGTGTGAACTGAGTTTGATTGACGTTTTGTGGTGGAATGAAAGCTTGTCCAACATTAGTGTCACAAGGATCACCAAGTGGAAGTGAGTGAGATTGTATAGAATCATGGTTTGATTGAGTAGTAGGAGGGTTTTCTTGTGATGGTTCTTTGAGAGGAGATTGTGGTTTTGGCATTGGTGTAGGTAAGTTAACATCAACCTCATTGGATGTGTTACAATAGTTCAACTGGACATTTTGGCCACTTTTGAAGGTTTAGACAAAAGTTTGTGAGGGAATGACATTAGAGAAGACAAGATGAGTGTGGTGACATTGGTGAGTGTGAGGGTTGAGTTATACTAGGAGGAAGAGGTAGTTAAGGATGGATGGAAATTGTTAGAAAACAAAGCCAAGAAATGTTGGTGAGTTCTGAAAAATTATAGTTGGGTCTAGGTAAAAGAGGGTCAAAAAACAGAAGAAAACAGTAAAAACCGTGTACCAGGTGACCGGCCCCTTTATCTATATGGCCGGCCCCCTTATCACTAAGGGGGCCGCCCTTTAGAGCAAAGGGGGGCGCCACCTGGAAATGTCCAGGTTGTCCAGGTTTTTGTTTTCTTGTAGGAAATGGTGAAAAGGTGGACTGTTTAGTGGCCATTTTGCAGCAAGTCCTAATTTTTATAGCAATCAAGACTAATTCACATAACACTTAGCAAGCAAGAATATATGAATAAGCATGCAATGAGGCAAGTAAGAATATTTCAAATGAAGAGCAAATTAGTTGATGTATTAACTAATAGTTATAATGCTCCTAAGATTAGTACTTCATAGAATTTTTATTATTAAAATTTCTCAATAAGAGAAGTAGGTTGTAAATCCCTCACTTAAAACATGTGTTTGTATTATAATCCTAGTGTGTGCCTATATGCAACAAATGTGGAGTAACGATTATTTCAACTCTAAAATAAAAACCTAAGAAATAATCCAAGTGCTCCTCGATTTAATTTTGTTCAATTAAGATTGTTGAAAAATATATATTAGATTATATATTTTGGCAACAAATGTGAGATCATTATGCATGCATCGAAAATGTTTTTAGCGTATCTCAACAATATATGAAAATAGATTTTCATGAATTCCTAGTTGTGAGAAGGTTTTTGAGAAATAGATTGGGTCTTTTATATGTATACACACACACACACACACACACACACACACACACACACACACACATATATATATATATATATATATTAAGTTCTGGCAAAACTAAATTTTATACATGTTTATGAAAACTTGATTTTGTATGATAATAACTAATTTCTTAGTTAATTATAAGACTTATGATAAATTCCCAATCTTTGATTTTGTGCAAAATAGAATACAAGACACAGAATTAAGAGAATGAAATTTCCTTACAGACTGTCAGACGGTCGGTCCCTTTATGTGTGTGTGGTTGGTGAAGTTCACACCGTAAATATATATAATATACAATAAAATATAAAATATATAAATAAGTGTAAAAATCAACAATCAATAAAACCGAGAAGTAGTATAGTTGTAGTTCAGTGTTGTAGTTTACTTTTAATTGAATTAATCTCCTATTAACATTTGTGTTGATATAAATACTTAATAAGTACTTAATCAATTTGTTCCATCATTCCTAGACCTAGACGTAAATAATTAAAAGGCTCATGTTTAAGGGGTTTAGTTAGAATGTCGGTAATGTTGTCTTCCGGTGAAACCTTTTTGATGAAAACATTCCATTTTTGAACATTGTCACGAAGGAAATGGTGACAAATTTCAATGTGTTTTTTACGAGAGTGTTGAACGGGATTTTTTACTTAAGTATATGGCTCCTTTGTTATCACACATTATAGGTGTATTATCTAGACTAATGTCATAATCTACGAGAGCTTGTTTAATCCATAGTGCTTGTTGGCATGCCTTTTTGGCGCTTACATATTCGGCTTCAGTAGTGGAAATAGCAAGAGTGGTTTGCTTCTTAGAGAACCAAGATGTTAAACAACATCCCATGAACGTACAAATACTACTAGTGCTTTTTCGGTCCACATAATCTCCCGCATGATCAGAGTCGGCATATACTATGGTTTCTTAGGATACCACAATCCTAAGTGTGTAGTGCCTTTAATGTATCCAAAGATACGTTTAACCGCTTCAAGGTGAGAGGTTTTGGGATCCTCTTTAAGCGTACACAAAGGCAAACACTAAATATGATATTGGGCCTACTTGTCGTTAAGTATAGTAAACTAACTATCATACCTCTATATTTGGTATTATCTACGGATTCACCTTTTTCGTCTTTCGTGAGTTTTGTTTTTGTAGACATAGGAGTTTTCATTGGCTTAGAGTCTTCTAATCCATATTTCTTAAGCATTTCTTTTATATATTTTGATTGATTAAAGAATATGCCATCATCTAATTGTTTAATTTGTAATCCTAAGAAGAAATTAAGTTCGCCCATCATACTCATTTCAAACTCATCGTGCATGATTTTGGCGAAATTATCACACAATTTTTGACAAGTTGAGCCGAATATAATGTTGTCGACATATATTTGGACAATGATGAGGTTAGAGTCTTTCTTTTTAATAAAGAGTGTGTTATCTACCATTCCCATGGCATAATCATGTTTAATAAGGACGGATTTTAATCTATCATACCAAGCTTTAGGAGCTTGTTTAAGTCTGTAAAGCGCTTTCTTGAGTCTATAAACATGATTAGGTTTTGCGAAATCAATAAATCCTGGAGGTTGTGCCACGTAAACCTCCTCATTGATAAAACCGTTAAGGAATGCACTCTTTATATCCATTTGAAATAATTTGAAGTCTAGTTCGCATGCATAAGCTAATAATATTCTTATGGATTCTAATCTAGCTACGGGTGCATAAGTCTCGTCATAATCAATTCCTTCTTGTTGATTATAACGTTGGGCAACTAGACTAGCTTTATTTCTAGACACGACACCATTTTTGTCAATCTTATTTCTATATACCCATTTTGTTCCAATGATGGTCATATCCTTAGGATTTGGAACTAACTCCCAAACATCATTTGAGATAAATTGATTTAATTCTTCTTACATAGCAATTACCCAACTTTCATCTTTCAAAGCTTCATTTATATTTTTAGGTTCTATGGTTGAAAGAAAATAAAAGAAATTGCTTTTGTCTTGAGCTTGTGATCTAAGAGTTCTTTGATTTAGGTTACCTATAACATTTTCTAATGGATGACTCTTAGATTCTTTAATGTTTATGATTTCATTATTTTCTAAAGATTTATCTTCAAGATCATTGCCTAAGGGTCTTGTTTTATTAATCTCAATAGCTTCTTCTTCGACTAAATCATCATCCTCTAAAGGTGATGTTTTAGGCGGGGGGGGGGGGGGGGGGGGGGGGAGTATCATCGAATGTCACATTTAAAGATTCTTTGACTTTCATTGTTTGTTTGTTGAAAATTATATAAGCTTTACTATTTTGCGAATATCCTAGGAAAACACCTTCTTACGACTTTGGGTCGAACTTGGTGAGGTAATCTTTTGTATTAAGAATGAAGCATTTGCTTCCAAATACTTTGAAATAGTTATGGTTAGGTTTTCTACCGTTTAACAACTCGTATGGGGTTTTTCCTAAAATACGTCTAATGGAAATTCTATTAATTATATAGGCTGATGTATCGACCGCGTTACACCAAATTTTTTATGGAATGGATTTTTCATTTAACATAGTCCTACTCATTTCTTGTAAAGTGCGATTCTTTTTTTCTACTACCCCATTTGATTGTGGAGTACGAGGAACGGAGAAATTGTGAGAAATTCCATTTAAGTCACAATAGTTTCCGAATTGTACTTCATTATCAAATTCTCGACCATGATCCGTTCTAATTGAAACTATGGAACATCCTAATTTATTTTGAATCATTTTACTAAATATTTTGAATTTTTCAAAAGCTTCGGTTTTATTTCTTAAAAATCTAGTCCAGGTAAATCGAGAATAGTCATCTACAATTACTAAGGTATAACGATTTCCTTAATAACTCCATATGACAGAAGGGCCAAATAAGTCCATGTGTAATAATTCTAAGCATCTAGTTGTCGATACTATGTTTTTTGGATTTGTGACTAGCATGAGCTTGCTTTCCAATTTTGCAAGCGTCACAAAAATATCGGTCAAATTTAAGCTTAGGTAGATTTCTAACTAACTCCTTAGATACTAGAGATTGAATTAATTGCATGTTTGCATGACCTAGACTTCTATGCCATAGGGTAGAATTTTCGTCTAAGGTTGTAAGACATATTTTATCTTCCGGCTTATTTCCTAGTTTCATCACATATAATCCTCTTTTTCTAATTCCTCTACCTATGACTTTTTCATCTTTAATTATTTTGCTATCATGTTCGGTAAATATTACTTTGCACTTATTATCACATATTTGACCAACACTTAGCAAGTTAAATTTTAAATTATATACGTGCTCAACATTTTCAATAACTAAGGAGTCATGAGAAATCGTACCTTTGCCTATAATGTTACCACGCAAATTGCTTCAAAAAATAACGTTGCCTCCGTTATACGCTTTGTATGTAGAAAATAACTTTCGGTTACCCGTCATGTGTTTTGAGCACCCACTATCTTTAATCCACTCGTCGGGCTCCAAGTTTATTCCTAAGCATATCTCATTAGACTCTTGAGCTACAAGACAAGTTTCGTCTTTCGTCTTTTCTTCCTCGTCTTCGCCACTATCACTCCACGCTCCTCCGATGAAAGCTCTTTGATTATTGTTTCTTGGCGACTTTGGACACTCTCCGATGAGATGATTTAGATCTCCACATCTAAAGCATTTTCTTTCACTTTTACCATTTTTGTCGTCTCCACTTCTTTGCAATGGCTTTCTTTCATTTCGTGGTTGTCTTACGAATCTTCCTCGTCTTTTGAAGAATTTCTTGAATTCTCTCACGGCCATGGCGTATTCTTCGTCTTTACTTTCGGAGGTAGAGTTATCTTCATCACTAGATTCCTTTATAGCCTTCACGGCAAGAGATCTATTTTGTTCTCTTTTGCCTTTGACCATTTCGGAATCTTTCTTTATTATCACTTCATAAACTTTCAGGTTTCCAATAAGTTTGTCGAGTGATAGTGATGTCAAATCTTTCGACTCTTCAATAGTCGTAACCTTTGTGCGCCATTTAGGATGAAATGCCCTAAGAAATTTCCTAACATAATTTTTGCTAGAAAAACCTTCATCAAGTGCTTTTAAACTAGTAATAATAGTGTTAAATCTAGCAAATTCATTATCTATCGATTCCTCTTTAGGAATCGTAAATTGTTCATATTGTTGAACAAGTAGATCTATTTTATTATCTTTGACTTTACTATTACCTTGGTGAGTGATTAATAAAGTGTCCCAAATTTCTTTTGCGGTTTTACACATAAAATTCTTTCGTATTGTTTACGTGGCAAAGCATTATAAATTACCATTTTAGCTTCATTATTTTTAGCGAGTTTCTTTTTAAGATCATCACTTTGTTTATCAAATGGTACAATTTCATCCTTTTTAGTTTCGGGATTATTTTGAACGGGGCAAAAATCACCATAGGTAATAACATGCCAAAGATCTAGATATTTTGATTTCACATAAGTTTTGAATCTATTTTTCCAATAAATAAATCCATCACTTTTAATTAGTGATGGTCTTTGCATAGATTGACCTTCTAAATATTTTTCAAATTCCATGGATCGATTCAAGTTTTAAAATATAATTTATTTTAAAAATCTTGTTTGACGTGGCGCCTGATACCAATTGTGGAAAACTATAAGGGGGGTTGAATAGTTTACCGCTTTTTAATTTAATGTATCGTTTGTTTGTAAAAACTTAGATTCGATTTTATGTGATCTCAATATGTACACAATATGAACAATACAACTAAGTAAATAAATGATAACAAGATATAGAATAAGTATGTAAGACAAGAGATAAGAGTTAGAAAGATCATACCACAACACAAGGATTTATAGTGGTTCGGTAATGAAGCACCTCTTCGCCCTACTCCACTCCCCGAGCACCAAACTTGAGAGTTTTCTTCACTATGTCAACAAGCTCCCTTTAGGCGGAGAAAACCATACACAACTTGGCTTACACCGATTTCTGACACTAAGCTAAATGTCAATTTCTAATCCTAGCTAGAACCAACCGCACTATCACCACTTCACTTCACCTAGACACTAACATGATCACCCCGATCTATCTACACTCTTTACGATCACCCCGATCTATCTACACTCTCTAAGATCATCCCGATCAAACTACTATACACACTTTCACAATATACACAAATGATTTACAAGATATAATACAATCGTAACGATGTTACGAGGACACAAACTAAGCTATAATACTTCTTCGCTTGATGATAGGAAGTATTCTTCTCTTGCACTTGAGGATCTAAGCTTGGATCACTTGGAAATAAAGGCTTAAGATTTAATGATCAAAGGAATGAAAGAAATATGTAAACTGGTTTAGAACAGAAAGAATGTGTGTGCAAAAGATGAGAAAATCAGTGGGGAACAGTCCAATATTTATAGGCAAAGCTGGGAGCCTTTTTTGTCTGGCCGGCCCCCTTAGCTCATGTGTCAGCCCCCTTATCACTAAGGGGGCCGCCCTTATATTTAAGGGGGCCGCTCAGGCCTAGACGCTTCCTTTTTTGTCTTTTCCAGGGGAAGTGTTTTCTGGAACATTTCTAGCCGTTTTTATGTAGAAAATTTGAATTCAAAATATTTATTTTGAATAAAATATTTCTTTTAAATGTAAAAATATTTTGTAAAAGTTATAAAAATCTTTGTAACATTTTATAAAAATTATGAGGTTGAATAAAAGTTTATTTGATCATAAAAATGCATTAAGCATTTATTTATTCCTACCTTTAAGTGATTAAATTATCGAAATGAAAATTTTACGACTAATTACTTGTTTATGTTTAATTTTACATTGATCGTTTTTACATTTTGTGTTTATCAAAACGTAGAGAGGTCGAAAAATATTAATAACATTTTTAGGCATTATTTTTATCAACACGTCCGTTTGATCGGTACCTCCGATACAAGTAAGCGCTACTTACCCGAACGGGGATGTTAATCCCAATAGATCTATTTATAACACTCGCGCTTACAACATGTGATTAATGGTTCATGATAGTGGGCAATAGTGGGTTATCGGTACTTAGGCTAATCCGTAAACATTTAAAAAGTACTTGCGTCCAAAATAAAACAAGCAATGTATCTCACCCCGAGAATTGTAAAGTATTCATAAAAACGAGTAAAAATGGGGCTATGAAACTCACCTTAAGCAATGAGATGATTCGGGAAAAATTTAATAAGTGTAGAACGAGCAAAGTGTCCTAAATGCGACCTAAATAATGATGCGCTTTAGGTGCAAGCAAATAATAGTGAAATGATGCATATGCAATTTTTATAACCCGTACATGTTTGTGTTTAAGTTATATAAGTCAAACGTGATCTCGAAAAAGTTATATAGTTTTATTAAGTTTCAACGCTTTAACAAAAATTCTCATTTTTGCATAACTTTAGAAGTCCCGTATTTTATCCGTTTTCTAAATATTTCCGTTTAATTTAAATCTCGTCTAAGAATACGCTAAGTGACCTACCAAAAGTCCATTTACCATTTTACATGACCCGGAACATAAAATGCTTAAGACGTGACCTAAAATAGTGCATTTCGACGCTTTATATAAATTTCAGCTTTTATCATTTTTAAAACCAAGTGTTTCGTTGAATTTTTAAAATGGCATAACTTCTTCGTCTCTTATCTGTTTTTCAAGTTTTTGCACTTCCCGCGAAGGTATCACCTAGTACTACAAAAGATTCATTGTGCATTTTTTTGTGACTCTGACCAAAATGGCCTCAAAAACATGGTTGAAGTTTCTGACCAGCAACAAGTCGTTTTACATGTGCAGTTTTTCCAAAAAATGTTTCGCCGATTTTCATTTGATCATAACTCATTCGATTTAAGTCGGATTTTAACGAATTTTATATCCACGCGTAGATATTTAAGTCTACTTTCTTATTTTTATGCTTTCGTTTACCCAACCCTACATTAACAGTCCGAAATTCCCTAAAAACAGTTTAATCAGCAAGGTTTATAAATTAAAGTTACCACTTCAATTCACCAACAAACATCACCAACACCATTTCTAGCTTAAACCCTTCCACCAATGTTACCAATAATCCAACAACACCAAATCTAACCTAATCCCTTCCACAAATTTGTTCCAAGAACACACATGAAATTTTAACAACATATATAACCACAAATCTACCCTAGAAATTTAAGAATAGCAAGAATAAACTCAAGAACATAACAAGAACATATGATAAAGGTGTAATAACTTATTTAACCCAACCTTCCATTTTTATTTATCAAAACCACATAAAATGACATGTACATCTTAGATCTTGTAAGTTTTCTTATTAAATCAAAGTTTACACAAACACATAAGGTGATATTTTTGAATAAAAAAGATATATGCAAAGAAATGAATAAGATGAGATGAGTAGGTTCTTACAAGAAGTGAAAATGAAGAGATGTTATGATCTAAACACTAAATAACCCAAGATCTAGCGAAACAACTAATGAAACCTAATCTTTTACTTGAAAACCCTTGATTAAAACACCAAACCCTAACTTGTAACTTGAACAAAACCCTTATAACCTTTAGATCTACCTTAGATCTTAACCCTTTTAACCTTGAACTAACTAGAAAGTGGTTGATAAAGATTTTTGAACTCAAACCCTAGTTGGGTTTTGAGCCGTATGTATAGGAGCAAGAGGGAGAAGAGATATTTTGTTTTTGTGTTGTGAGGATGTAACCCTAGATGTTCTAATGATATGCTTATATAGTGAAAGAGTATAGGTTAAGGCTTTGTATTTGTTGACTAGTCAAAACCAACCTCTTGTTCGTTGGTGTAGTGTGCCGCAACCCATAAGGACTAAGAGGGGGAAGGGTGCAATTTTTGTGAGCTAGGATACAAGAGACATGGAACCTTATGTTTTGAGCTAGTCACATGGTTAAGTTATGGTAGACTAGTCAAAATGCATGAACCCAAAATGCAAGTGACACATGAGAAGGTCATTTTCTCACTTACACATGCATGTGTTTATGTCTAGAATTCAAAATTTTGTCTTCCCTTTTTCTTTTGTATATGATCTGAAATTTTGGACTAGGAGGAATGAATTTTTAAAATTTTGAGTTTGGAGAGTATACATGTTAGTATTTTGAGGTAACATGTAAAGGTGGTGAATTTTTGAGGTTATATGCATGCATGAAATGCTAAAATGTAAAACGTGCGCGTTTCACATAAAAATCGTAAACGTAAATGTACATGACCTATGTAACATTTTTGTAATGTACATAAAACACATGTTATGGGTAGACTATACTTAGTGTAAAGTTGGTGTACGTCCGAAGGCATTTTTCAGTGCACGTGGGATAACTTCTCGGTTTTAGGTCAAATGACTACGTAAAATATGTAAAGTAAAAATAGTTCAAGTTAATAGTAAAATATTAACCTGTAAAATTATTGGTTTTCAAACTCAGCCTTGAGTTCCAACTCCTGTTTTTTGATCCGCAATACTCTGACATTTCTTGGCTCTTTTGAACGTTGTACGGGTCGATGGCCATTACATACTCGTTGGCCATCATCTTGGCCAATTATTCCACATCAAAGGCATTTGTTGAACCTGCCAACGACGACCCCGCTTTCGCTTTCCTTTTTTGCTTGGTCTTTACCCACGGGACAACTTTGATGGACTTCATCCACTACATCTTCCTCGTCCCCAACCATGCTATTCAAATTGATACTTCCTTCTCCTAACTCTCTCGTGTTGAACGAACTAGAGCCGTTCGACTTGTATCTCTTGTTATTTTTGTCTCCTTCTCTTGCATAAACTCGCTATTCCATTTATCACATTTTCTTAACACCTAACAATGAAGAAGTGTAAACGGGACTCTATACTCAACTTGATAACCTGTAAATGCCTTTTGAAGATAATCTACATCTCCGACTCCACTAGTCTACGTCCGAATCGTGTTAGCGTACACACCAAAAAACTAGCAACTTTTGGATGCACGATCTTCCATTTTCCGTTAACCATATCGAATGTCCGACGCTTGGCGATCAGACAAGTCACCTGCACGTGCTTGACAACTTCAACCCCAAACGTCCTCTCATTTCTCGCATTACCCACAATGCTATCTTCAGATACACGAACCCAACCTTTACACAATGCAGTCTCTTCCTCAGGGGTCCATGGATAACAATGTTGGTCCTCGCCTTTTTTGTTTTGCGGCTTCTTCGTCTGGGACCATTGGCGTTCTTCAGTTCTGCTCTCTCTTCGGGGCAGAGACTTGTGATCTCTTCCATTCTTCTACGGGGGAATGATCTCACGAAAGGACTCCCAAAATTAAGGGAGTACATTTCGGGTTAAGGTTATCATCTAGATGAAGAACCAAAAAGGTTAGGTTGAGATGAAGAACCAAAAAGGTTAGGTTGAGATAAAGAACCATCAATGGTATGTTGTGAATCGTATTTGTAGTGGTCATACATGTTGTTTGGTTGTTCGTATGGGTTGAACACACTTTGTTGTTGTAGAGCTGCGAATGACGGGTTATTGTATGGTTGGTGGTAGTATGGTTGGTTTGGTAAACCGATTATAGCGGTGTGAAGTTGATTCATTATGAATCTTAGGTTGCCGATGGAGTATTTCGGAGATCGAATGTCCCGTCCGGTGTCAGGGAGAGCCTCGGATCGTTCTTCGTTGTTGATGTTTATGTTTCGTGGAGTATTTTGTTTAGACATTGTGTGTGTCAAAATAATTATTAGGAGTAGAGAGTATATAATTTGAAGTTTTGTTTAAAAATGTTGAAGTTTAAGGGGTATTTATAGGTAAATAAAATGGTAGCGAGAGATTTTTTTAATATGTACCGTTGCATGCAAAATGGGGTCCACAATCTCACATTGCCCAAAAAGGGATTAACTCGCCATCGTGAGTGTTTTTTGGCTTTTCTAGAGCGTAAGCTTCTTTGCTTGCATTGGTTGTCACGCGAGAGCTTTTGCTCACGAAAGCCTCATGGGATCATTTTCACGATCGATAAATGCAGCCTAATATTTCAATTTACATTAACAATTACTTAAAAAAAACACCCTCTGTGGTAGGGTGAACTTTTTTCTTATACATTGTTTACTGCAGAATATATTTTGTTTTTCTGTCATTTTTCACGCCGCATGTGAGTGATTTTCCTAATCACCATCATTTTGTTAGTAAAAGTCAAACAAGTTGCATATTTAAACACTAACGATGTAATTGTTTTTCAGTTAGCAACGTTTATTTTAACAAAATAACAAACAATTCATCTTTAGCTTAAATCACTATGCGCACCATTTTGCTAAAAGAAAACTTAAGTGTGTTTAGGAGAAATATCATTTGGCTTGATGATTCAACCAATTGAATCGAATGCTCAACTAGGTCAATCAAAGATTTAGGTTTTCAAACATTGCTAAATGCAGTCAATGATAATTTTTATATAAAACATTATCTTAAGTTGTAGTAACCCCATCCGTTTATAAATTAAGCTTGACATTTAATGTAACCCTTGCCCTTTTCTGAGATTTTGAATGTTGTAATCTAGTCCTTTGACTATTTGACTTTTGTCAGTTCCGTTAGAACAAGTACCGTGTTAACGGTGGTGAATCAATGTGATTGTGAGTATTTCATGTTTATGTTGCTTGTCTTGATCCTTTTTAGAGGATTTTATTTATGTTGATTATGTTCCGGGAGGTTCGTCCCGTAAATAGCTTGAAATGCTAAAAAACGAGTCCCGACACCAACTGGACATTAGTCATATTTTTATGTGCGTCTACCATGAGGTGAGATGTGATATATAGTACTAGATATTTGGGCTAATAGTTATCTGTAATCATGGTCTCTACTCAACAAGTAAACAGACGACTTCAGTAAGGATAGTCATTATAACGTCAGACATTTGGTTGTTGGCGTCAGTACTATACACTATTGAGATCATTCGTCTCTGGCACTTTCAACTTTGTAGAGTTATGATGGGGTTGTAGAGTGTAAATGTGTATTTGGTAGCAGAGACGGGATGTTAATGTTTGATATTGTGTGAAAAGTGGTGTGTGTTTAAGGGCAGTAATTGTATATGATTCTGCTTTACTAGTGGATCTTTGGGAGTCTGGTGGTATCAAATTGAGGTGAGGTATTTATTTAAGTTTTATCTAGGTAAATTTGGTAAACATTCTGTTTGCAATACATATTATGTGTCTCTTTGGTCTCATCACACTGTTCTGACAAGAAGTAGTTTACTGTCAGTAGACACTTTGACACTTTATTTCGTGAACATATATGAGTGATGTTTAGGATTATCTTAGTGATATGTTTTGGTACTCTTCTAGATATCTATGATTATGTTTATGTTGATTCAAGGTGTATTGGTTCTAACACCCTTTGTTGGGTAGATGGGAGGCATTACAGGGAATCACACTGTTTTTTTATTGTAGTTTGTGTGTTTGTAGAGAGGTGTAGGGGTTTGTATTTGATACAAATAGTTTTTTGTGAAGCTGGAGTTGTTGGAGGTTAGTTGTAAGAATTGTGTTTTTAATTTTTGTTGTATTTATGGATATATATTGGGATAGGTTATTTGATTAGTTAAAATTAGTTCTAGGGACAGTAGTATCAAGTATTTTATAATAACTAAATGTATTGAGAGATATCATTAGTTATAATTTGATAAATTGATTATAGATTTATGTTTTGATTAGGATGCAGTTTATGGTATTTGTTTTTGGGAGATATTTAGGTGGATGTTGATAGGGGGATTTTTAAAATGAGTTTGATTAATAAGTGTGTGGTGAGTAGTTGTTATGAATTATAGATTGAAGATGAGTGTATGTGTTAGATGTGTGTATTTTGGTATTTAGTGCATTATTTGGGGGTGGGGAGTGGGATGTTTAAGGTGGTGTGGTTGGGTGGTGTGGTGTTTTTTGAAAGGGTGGTTAGGTAGAGAGGTTAGTGATGGTTTGAGTTTTTTATGGAGAGTATAGGGAGGGGTTTGGTATTTTTGTTGGTGGGGGTTGTGTTTGGGGTTTTTGGAGGGTTTTGTTGGATGTTGGTAGGGGTTTTGGTGGGTTTGGATTAGTTTTTTTATTGTATAGGAGGGTTATTAGGTTTGGGGAGTTAGTGGGAGTGTGAGTATAAGTATATTTTATTTGTTAGAAAGTGTAGTGAAGGGTAATAGAACGATTCGAAGACAAGGGGGGCGACAAGGAGGCTATTTTTTTACTATGGTTTCCCAACCTCTAGTACTGATAACCTTTGTCATGGCTTAATCAAATCATAGTGCATGATTGAAAAAAAATTTCATGATCTGTTTAGTCTATTGTGCGTACTATCTACACACATCTAGAATTAAGGACTCACTAAATAATAATTTTGGAAACTTGATCTTGAACATGTTAGACATAAGAAGTTATTGGGTTGATTATAGTAGTAGGGATATACATTTTAAACAAAGTTTGGGTTGTAAGGATTGTGTAATAACTAGCTTTACATAATCCATATTTGGGAAGATCTTCTAAATTTTAATTTAAAATGTACTTTTGAATGTCTAATGATGCGTAGAAGCTAGTTGTACGGTGCATTTTCTAAAAATTTAACACGAAAAATTTACAAAAACCCATTAAGGGTGCGTTTGAAGTTCGAACTATGGAAACAAAAGGGAACAAGGTTTATCATATTTACGTCGTGGTTGTGATGATTAAAAAACATTTATTTGCTATTTAGCTTATTTTGGTTAGTAGCTTATTTGGCTTATCTATAAGCACTATTGAACTTATTTTGGGCTTATGTTGGTTCGAAAACCACAAGGAAAAGGAAATAAGTATTTTTTAGTTGATACCATCTTACTGTCGATATTTCGTGAGCTTATTTTGATAGCCTATTGTGATATCTAAAGAACTACGTAGCTTATTAGCTTATTTAAAAGCTTACTATACTTGTTTGGAGCGTAAAAGGGCTCACGGCCCAATAAGCCCTATAAGGTCGTGTGGCTTATTGTAGGCTTATTATGGTTCAGATTATTTTGGTAACTATCGTTTGGGCTTATATTTACTAATGGGCTTTATAGTTGGGCCTAAATCCGTTTTTATACTTACGAATAACTTAATGACTTCTATGGGTCTTAAGGCCCCAATTAGAGAAAACAAGTCGTTTTATGAGTTTTTGAACCGGACTTTTAGAAAGTAAACATAACCTATGTAATAATGTTGAAAGTCATTTTGGGAGATACATTTTGGGAAACGTTGCGAAATATGGATTTTTGGTATTTTGTCAGAAAATGGTAAAATTGGGAAAAAGGTGTTTGAAATTAAGGTTTGAAACTTTGGAAAACGTTGTATAAACGAACAGGTCATGCCGAATTTTTGTAAAAATCATATACTTAGAATTTCACTCAAAACTTACTTTTACGACAAAATAATATTATTTTAATAAGTCGACTAAAAGACGAAAAATAAATATTTTATTAAATATAAAAAAAAACTTCCTTAAATTTGGTTTATGTAAATAAACGTTTAATTTTCTATAAGCTATACAATTAATTAAGATAACTAAGGTTACCGAAGGGATTTACCGAAGTATACTTTTGTTAGCCTTAATTTTATATAAGTCGAACAAGAATGTTATCGGTCTTATTACGCGTAATTAGTCTTGTTAATATTAGGCAAGTCGGGATACCGGCTTTGGATTGTAATATAATTATATCTATTATCAGGGCTCGAAACCTCAAGATAAGCCAAGCCCGGCCCAAGTTAGAAAGCCCATACGCCATTATGAAGGCTTAGGGTATAAATAGACCCTCAACCACACAGTAAAAAAGAAGGTGTTATACATTCTTACATTTGTATGTGTAGTGTAATCATCCACCACACCAGACTCTTAAGAAACAATACCAGCATCTCTATCCTTAATATCAAATATTCTTCTATTTCCTTTCTCCTCCTTTTCTTCTTACTATTCTCCTAAGTGCTTATATGGTTATGCTATTATGTTGTGTATAAGATGGGTAAGTTTTTGGGATAAACATTAGTATCATACGCCAAGGGGTTTTTGTGAATTTTTTCTTGTTTTTCTTGTTTTTCACTGGTTGGCGAACCATACAAAAAGAGGTTTCATTTTTGTGTGGTTTAAAAACCATAATGATAGCAACTTTCTTGTTATTTACCATCGTTTAGGCTAGAAGTACAGTGAGTAGATCCTAGAAAAACTGTCAAATCTGATCTTTATGTTTTTTTTTTGGTTCGAAAAGGGTTTTGTAACTAAGAAACGTGATTTAAACTTTTTGGGTGTTAAAAACCATAAAGTTTGTGTTTTTATGGTTCTACTAGTCTTAGATAGGTAAGAAGTACAAGAAAATTGGGTAAAAAAGTCAAAAAGTTATCTTTAGTTTTTTTTTGATTTTTGAGGTTCGAACTTGTTTTGGCATTTATACGTCTAAGGCGAGTTCCACGCATCAAAAGGCCGATTTTATCGAGCGGATTAACGCATCAATTTGGCCGATTATACCTATTAACTAGGCGAGTTATACGCATCAATTGGGTGATTTATACGTATTAACTAGGCGAGTTATACGAGGCGAGTTATACGCATTTGTCTGGGTGAATTATACACTTTGCCTGGGAGAATTATACACTTTGCTTGGGTGAATTATACACTTTGCATGGGAGAATTATACAATTTTCTTGGGAGAATTATACACTTTGCTTGGGTGAATTATACACTTTGCTTAGGTGAATTATACACTTTCCGGGGAGAATTATACACTTTGCTTGGGTGAATTATACACTTCTTGGGCTTGGTGAAATATAGCACACTTTTCTCTTGGGGTGATTTATACATTTCATTATTCATTATACGGTTTTTCTTTGATTTGTAAATTCCCGTAAAATATTAACTTATTTTCCCGGTTTTATCAAGAATTGTAAAATCCCGTGTATTCCTAAGACTCAATCACTTCAAAAACTTAAGATCCGATATCCATTCACAACATTAAAATGTCAAATATCCATAAACAGCAATTGCAAATATCAAACATCGAATTCTCTTCACAATGCATCAATGGAACAGGTGGTAAAAGCCCGGCTACCATGCTAGCACCAGTAATACGGTAAAGTGAAATCCAGAAATCAAAAGAATGAACGATTGACAACCAAACCTAACAATGAACTCTTCCTCTATTGCTCTAGAAATCCACCATAACAAGTTCAAATGACTGAGAAAACTGTTCCATTGCAGAAGGAAGTCAAAACAACTACAGAAGGGTACATGGAGAACTATAAGAATGTTTTACAAGACATAAGGAACCAACTGAATGCTGAAGCTGAAGTTGTTCAAATAATTTCTCACTGGGATAGATAATGATATCTAAAACTAAACCACAATTGATGCTTGTCTAAATGGCATGTGAAATGTGAGAAAGCCATTGAGAAGGTTGAAACAAGGTGAACTCAACAATGTTCAAGATATTGACACTAACTTATATTGAAAATTTGGAAAATTTACATCACCAGATGGTGAATCAGCTGAAATCGTATTCTTAAGGTTCTACAAGATGTATGAAAAAAGCTTGTCAGGAATCAGTGTGATGTTACAAATCATCAAGTGAATGTTTAGTTCTTACTTCAATTATAACCAGAATGGCAAAGTTTGTGACACTTGTTAAGCATAGTCAAGAACTGAAGACTATCTCTTATCACAAACTTTATGACATCCTGAAGTAACACCAGAATGAAGTCAACAAGATAAGAGATGAAAGACTAGCACGTACTGCTAATCCACTTGCACTTGTTTCTCAACAACAACTAGTTTACCATCCTCAATCCAATCCCAGTCACTACACTCAAAATTCCTCAACGCAGGTGCAACCAAAATAGAGGTAAAGCAATTATCACGTCATCCTCCACCCAGCTTATGATTAAGAACCTACTAGGTTGCCTGAAGATGATGAAATGTCAAAGGAAAATGAGATTGATAAACTCATGGCTTTAATTTCTCTATCATTCAAGAAAATCTACAAACCTACCAACAACAACCTTAGAACTTCATCAAACACACAGCAGAAGCAAATAAGATAATACTCTAAGAATTAAAAGAGGCATTGGGTATGAGAACAGAGGAGTTAATGTTGCTGGGCATAGAAGAATGTAGTACACAGGTGGTGCTTGACAGTCTAGGATTCGGTGTTATAATTTGCAAGGGAATTAGGGCATATAGCAATGGAATGTAGAGAACTGAAATGTCAAAGGTAGCTTAACACTAGGAGAAAATGCTATTGTTAAACAAGAGGAAAGCTGGATTTCAATTGAATGCAGAGCAAGCTTGATTGAAGGGATGACAACTGATTGATAAACATAAAGATAGGAATTAGAAGTCACATTTAACCTGTAATGCAACAAATTCAAGAGGTTACCCCAGATCGCTTGACAATTTTGGACCCATCTTTGATGTTTGAGATTCATTGCAAAGTAACAAAATAATGATGATAACATAATTGTTTGCCATTTGAAAGTGAACATCCTAAGCAACTTAAATCTGTTAAAGACACATATCCGGGTGACAAGGATTAACATAACATAATTATTGATTCAGTGGATATGAGTTATGATAGAGAACAGGATAACCAAGATGAAAATGATGACCTTGCAAAAGAACGTGATTTGCTTGCTTCTTTAATTAAGAAACTAAAATGTATAAATTTATGACAGCAAAAACACAGTAATAAAATTTTTGGAAACATCAAACAAGGCTTTAGTTGATAAATTGCAGGTGAAATTGAGAATTTAAAAAACCAAAAATAAAGTTAATCATCAAAATAACATTTCAAAGAGCAAACAATGAACCTGTCAAAGTACTAATCAGTTGATGTTCAATAGACCCTAAGAAGTTCCCAAGCTGAACTTAGATAAGATATCATGATTGAATTATGTGACATAAGGTGGCAATTGATTGGCAAAAGCTAAAGGTATTTATGTCATACAAAATGGAATCTGAAAAGGGATCATTTATGAATATACTCAAAAGAATAAATTGATTTAAATCACAATTACAAAAATGAAAAAGGAGCTTGTTGCACATCAAGAAACCATCTTCATAATGTCACAAGAAAAGAGGCTCAGAATAAGTTTTAACAAAACTCGTGAAGAAAAAGAAAGTAGGAAAAGTCATGCTTAGAAAAAAAGGTCAAAGCTTGGATGATATTTTTACAAAACCAGTCAATCCATTCAACAATGAATATGCTTAATCGTAATTGTAAAACGAGTTTTGTTAAACCTGAGTTCCTCAAGAAAGCTCAAAGAGTGAATCCTCGTCTGTATGATATAGGTTGCTATAATGATAATCTTGCTTTAATGTTAGCTCCTGAATCTGACGAAAAGGATTCGTCTTGCCCAAGAAATTTGATCAAAATTAAGCTATTAAAACAGACCTTTTGATGAAAAATTGAATAATCTTTATGATTTGTTTCGTTCCACAACGTGAAAAGTCTCCTAAAAAAAAAAAAAAGAAAAAAAAAAAAAAAAAAAGAAAAAAAAAAAAAATAACAACGATATTTTTTCAGAAAGTCAAAAATGAGTCATACACCTTTAAAATGAAAATTACAAAAGAGACTTTTAATAAAACAAACACTTTTTTAGAAAAACGATGGATGAACATTGTTAGAAAGACGGATGTATGAATCCATTTCGTAGGATCAAAAGTGTAAAAGCTCTAAAGAAATTTTCAAAATTAAAAGTAGTGTTGAAAACAAACAATAGCTAAAAGGACATATTTTGGTCATATAGATCCATTCATTCAAAATACAATTGAAGGAAATTTTTGTCCCCAAATTCGAAGAATCAATGCTGATTCAGAAAAATTTCACTTGTGTTTGAAAGAGGAAATGGTTGTTGATTTGAGATACTTTAATTCTCTTGAACATGAAGTAGACTCTCTCAAATCTCAATTGGAAACTCAAAAACACAGTCTTTGAATGAAACCGACCGACTTTCCAGGGAATGTTATTATGCTGATCACATGAATGCTATACTTGGTGTATACTACTCTCGATTAATTCATTGATTTACAATGTGATTATGTGGACCAAGTTGTCAAATGTGAACGTCTTGAAAAAGAGCTTTCAAAAAGTAAAACAATGTCAAAGAGTTTTGAAGCACTTCAGAAACATGCGATTAATCTTGAACTTGCTTTACAACAATGTAAAGAACAGATAAAAAATGACAAATCTTTCAACGAAAATCAGTCAAACGTATCTTTGAAAGAACGTGAACAATATTTTGAAATTCAAGACTTGAAAGCTCAATTACAAGACATCGAAATTGCAATAAGTGAGTTGAAGAAACTCATAGAAAAGATGAAAGGAAAATTTGTGAAAACTAAGTGTGAAAAATCATCGGTTATTCGACAACCGAATGCTTTTAGAAATCAAAGACAATTAGTTTTAGGTAAACCGGCTACTTTTTTAGATTCTCTTGTAAAGACAGCTTTTTCAAGGTCAAAGTCAGTTACAACAAATAATGTGTCCAATGATTTTTCAAATCCAGTCACTGCACAGATTTTGCCTCAAAATGTAAAGTCAATTTTAAAGAGCACAAATGTAATTGCTCCAGGAATGTATAAAGTGCACACAAAGCCTAATCAAACTAGAACACCACAGTTGCCTCAAGACATTAGGAAAACTAACAAACATGTGTCTTTCTCTACAAGAGTAATTCCTACTACTAGTGTTAGTAGACCACAGCTTAAGAGCAATCAATTAGAAGATAGAGTCATGCTCAACAATAGTCAAGGGAAGAAGCAACAAGTAGAAGACCACCATAGGAATTTTAAGTTTTCAAAAAATAAAACGTTTGTAACTGCGTGTAATGACAGTTTGAATGCTAAGACCTCGAATGTAAACTTTGTTTGTGTTACTTGTGGAAAATGTGTGCTAAATGCCAACCATGATATGTGTGTTCTTCATTATATTAATGGCGTGAATTCTAGGACTAAACAACCAATTGTTGTGCCTATTAGTATTAGAGAACCCAAACGAACTGTGAACCAATCTGTTGCAACACCCCTTAGGAGAATAGTTGCTTCAGAATCCACTAACCAGAAACCGAGAAGCACTATTAGGAAGCTATATGAGCATGTTAGTAAGACATGTAGTTGGTGATATCCTAAGTTTACACCATCTAGATACAAATGGAAACCTAAGTCCCCAATAGGAAATGTCAACGCAAATGTTAGTATGCCTCTAGGAAATGCATCTAGAACTGCTAATATTTTAGAACCTATGACTCCTAGGTGTTCCATTCTGTCCAATACTTCATTGTCTTCTAATTCTCTTGCAGCTCGTAGAGATAATTCTATTCATCATCGACTCTGGGTGCTCAAAGCACATGACAGGAAATCTCAAGCTCCTAAGTAATTTTGTGGAGAAATTTCTGGGTACGGTGAAGTTTGGAAATGATAAAATTACATCGATTCTTGGTTATGGAGATCTGGTTCAAGGAATTATAACTATAAAAAGGGTTTATTACGTCAAAGGGCTAAATCATAATTTATTCTCCGTTGGTCAATTCTGCGATGCAGATTTAGAAGTTGACTTTCGGAAGTCTACATGTTACATCCATGATTTAAAAGGGAAATGATCTTCTCACATGCTCTCGTGGCACAAATCTGTATTGTATCACTCTTCAAGAAACATCCACTCCCAATCCAATTTTCTTAATGGCTAAAGCTACATCGTCATAAGCATGGTTATGGCATCGTCGTCTCTCACATCTAAACTTCGACACCATCAACTTGCTTTCGAAGAATGGTATTGTGACTGGCCTTCCAAAATTGAAATTCATCAAAGATCAACTTTGTTCTTCTTGTGAGTTGAGGAAAGCCAAAAGAAAGTCTTTTCACACAAAGACTACCCCGAGTTCCAAAAGACGGTTACAACTTTGACACATGGACTTATGTGGTCGCATACGGGTAGAAAGTATTAATGGAAAGAAATATGTTCTTGTAATTGTTGATGACTACTCTAGATACATTTGGACTTACTTCTTGAGGTCTAAAGATGAAACACCTAAAGTTCCCATTGATTTTCTCAGACTTGTTCAAAGAGGACTTCATGCTCAAGTAAGAACTGTACGAACTGACAAAGTCACTAAATTTTTGAATAAAACTCTTCATGCATACTTTGCTCAAGAAGGGATTGAACACCAAACGTCCGTTGCTCAAACACCTGAACAAAATAGCATTGTTGAAAGAATGAAGCGTACTCTTGTTGAGGCTGCTCAAACAATGCTAAGCGCCACTAAAGTTCCTTTATTCTTTTAGACTGAAGCAATTACAACAACATGTTTTACTCAGAACTGTTCACTTGTAATTCCTCGACATGAAAAAACACCTTACCACATCATCAATGGCCAAAAACCGTCT
>BQNB010099520.1:4906-24907 GCA_026074375.1 Tanacetum coccineum | reverse complement strand
ACATTAAAGAAGCCATGGCTGATTCTGCATGGATTGAAGCGATGCAGGAAGAAATTCACCAGTTTGAACGACTAGATGTTTGGGAATTAGTCGACAGACCCTTATTTAAAAATGTCATTAACCTAAAGTGGCTCTAGAAAAACAAACGTGATAAGGAAAATACTGTAATTCACAACAAAGCTCGTCTTGTAGCTAAGGGATACGCTCAGCAAGAAGGAATCGACTTCGAAGAGTCATTTGCTCTAGTTTCCTGGTTGGAAGCTGTCAGGTTATTCATTACGTGTGTACGTCAACCAGTCAGATGGATTCGTAGACCCACATCATCCTGACAAAGTCTATCATCTCAAAAAGGCATTATATGTGTTGGGATTTAAAAGACTTCAGGTGATTCTTAGGAGTTAAATACTACTCAGGTATTTATTTTAGTATTGTCTCAAGCATATATAAAAAAGAAGATGTTTTTTAATGTTGTTTGTTGGATCTGGTTTTTAATGTTTGTTTGTGGAGTAAAAGAGAAGAATTAGTTAGATTGATTGGTGGGTTGGTGAATTAAGCGCCAAATAGTAATTATTATGACTGTCTGACTGATGATGATAATGATGAGTTAAGATGTCGGTCTTATGAATCTGGTTGGATACTTGCTACACGTGGCAATTACTAGTACTGTGTTAACTGTGTTGTTGGGAATCAAGGGTACAACTTTTTACTGCTGGTTCAACTTTGTAACGCTATGAGAAGACTTAGTACTGTCAAGTTTAGTTAGTACTGTCAGTACAAATTGTTAGTATTGTCAGTTAGTTAGTACTGTTAGTTAGTATTGTTTGTTATATAGTTAGTACTGCTAAAGTGATATGCATATGTTATATTAGGAATAAATATGCATGATTACTTGACGCGTTTTGTAAGCCCATTAGAGTTTCCTTGGTGTATAAAAGGAACTCTAAGGCATAGATCTAGATATAAAGTTTTCATATTAGTATTCATAGTTTGCATAGCAATCATAGTTAGTATTCATAGCTATTTTGTAATTCAAAATAGTATTCAATATATTGAAAGTTTAGTAAAGATCTTGTTTTACTGCTTCATTGTTATTTTTAGCTATTTTGTAATTCAAAATAGTATTCAATATATTGAAAGTTTAGTAAAGATATTGTTTTACTGTTTCATTGTTATTTTTAATATTGCAAACTAAATTCCGTATAGTTTGTGATATTCTCAATCTTAGTTTTTATTATAGTTGTCTTGGATCTATCCAATATAACTAAACTTTAACAAGCTAAGTAAGATCTGTCAAGAAGGGATCAACAAGTGGTATCAAAGCTTGTTGAGAAACTCTGAATAAGAAGAACACAATATCTACACAAGATCTCATAATCAAATAAAAGATGGAATCATAGTCAGAAACTACCCAAACAGTGTCTGCACTAAAACTTCCTATACTCAAAACAGGAGACTATGATCTATAGAGCATGAGAATGGAGCAATATCTTACGCATACTGATTATGCTCTTTGGGAGGTTATTATGAATGGTGATGCACCTGCTGTTGCATCAGCTAGTGCTGAAGGTCCCATTCCTCCTAAAACTGCAGAACAAAAACTGGCAAGAAAGAATGAATTGAAAGCAAAAAAGCACTCTGTTGTTAGCCATTCCTGATGAGCACCTATTGAAAGCAGCAATATGAGAATTTTATTGCATCAAGATCTGAAAGACTGGATAAAACCTTTGATAGGTTTCAGAAACTCATTAGCCAATTGGAAATTCATGGTGAAGTTATCTCTTAGGAAGATGCAAATCTAAAATTGTTGAGAAGTCTACCATCAGCTTAGAACAATATTGCCTTGATCTTGCGTAACAAAGATGATCAAGATGAGTTGAGCATGGATGATTTATACAACAATTTGAAAGTATATGAAGCTGAGATTAAAAGCCAATCAAGCTCAAGATCAAGCTCTCAGAATGTGGCTTTTGTATCTTTAGATGATACTAGCAGTACTAATGAAGCAGTTAATATTGCTCATGATGTTCCTGCTGCTAGGTCAAAGGGACAAGCTTCTTCCTTAACCTATGCTGATGATGTCATGTTTTCCTTCTTTGTTAATCAATCTAATAGTCTACAGTTGGACAATGAAGATCTAGAGTAGATTGATACTGACGATCTTGAAGATATGGATCTCAAATGGCAGGTGGCCATGCTTACCATGAGGGTGAATATATTCTTAAAGAAGACAGGAAGGAATTTGAATTTCAATGGCAAAGAAACTATTAGATTTGATAAAACAAAGGTTGAATGTTATAACTACCACAGGAAAGGTCACTTTGCTAGAGAATGCAGGGCACCAAGAAATCAGGGGAATAGAAATGGAGATGCTCCAATAAGGATTATACCAGTAGAGACTCCTGCAAATGCCTTGGTTGTTCAAGATGGGATAGGTGGTTATGATTGGAGCTTTCAGGCTGAAGAAGACATCTCAAACTTTGCTCTAATGGCCTATACATCCCAAGGTTCATCAAGTTCAGACTCTGAGGTACATACTTGCTATAAAGATTGCTTAAAACCATATGAAACTCTTCAAAAACAGTATGATCAACATCGTGATGCTCTTAAAAAATCTAATCTAGAAATTATTGGTTATCAATTAGCTTAGAATCATTAGAAGCTAGAATTGTTGTTCATCAAAAAAATGAAGCTGTTTTTGAGGAAGACATTGCATTTTTTGAAATATGATGTTAAGGTAAGAGATAATTTTCTAACAGAGCTTAAATATTAGTTAGCAGAGGCTTTAAGAGAAAAAGATGATTTAAAACTAAAATTAAAAAGTGTTGAACATCAACTATGAAGCTAACTAAACTAGGAAACAGTCAAATATGTGTAATCCAAAAAGGGGGGTCTTTGTTATTATGTGTTTTGACAGTCAAATGAATGAAAATATTGCAAGATTTGGTCATCTGAATAAAAGTAAGTATTTGAAAGTGCATCCTGATATAAGTGTGAATGAGAAAAAAAGAGGAAAATAAATCAAGTAAATGAAATGGTTTGAAGAAGGTTAAGGGATTCATGCAGTTTCCTCCTCCCTACACTAGTAACAACCATGCCCTCAAGACTTGACTTAACCTTTGCTGGATTAGATGATTCTGTCTATAAGACTAATGTGAGTTAAACTATCTCTAGTGTACCTAGAATTGAATCAACTGCCATTCTAAGTCTAGTAGGATAGTTTTGGGAACAACCTAAAGATGTTAGGCCTAGTGCTCCTATCATTGAAGAGTGGGAGTCTGATAGTGATGATGATTGTGTGATTAGACCTTCATTTGAATAGAATAAACCTAGTTATGCTAAAATCAATTTTGTTAAATCAGATGAAAATATTAGGAAATCTGTTATTGAACAACAAACATATAGGCAAGCTAAAAACCTTAGGAAAAGTTAGAGTTCCGTGAGGGTTGATAAAAGAAAATTAAATGGAATAAACAACCTCAGACAATAGGGGAATGGTCTCTGGGTTCAATAAGAAAGGCCTTGTTTTGTATGAGAAAGTCTTATAACCTTTAATCAAGGACTGTAACATTTATTGAGAATAAAATGGTTGGAAAATCTGTGTTGAATAATATAGGAAGGGTTACTGGTCAAAGGGAAGTTAAACCAGTATGGAACAATTCTAGGGTGAATCACCAAAACAAATTGACTCACCCACATCCTAAAAGAAATTTTGTTCCAACAACAGTTGCAACAAAGTCTGGACTAGTGCTAGTTAATGCTGCTAAGCAAAGCTCTCCAAGAGCAGCAACATCAATTAGTACTCGGCCAGCATGGTAATACTGCTGCAGTAAAAAGCACTAAACACAAAGTGAATGCTGTGTAAACCTCACCTAAAGAAATCTTCTTATTTTAAATCACATTCACCATTGAGAAGGCCTTTTAACAAAAAATTAGCAGCTAATTTTAATAAAAAAGTTTATACTGCTAAGGTTAATAATGTAACTACTGCTGGGACAGAAGTAGTAGGTAGTACTGCTGAGGGAAAAAGGGAAGATGTTGTTAAGTCCTCAGCATGCTAGATTTGGAGACCAACAAGAAAAGTAATTGACCATATCTCCAAAGACAATGGATCATACATGCCTAAAAGATTTGACTATGTTGATCCTCAAGTCAGTGATGGCTTGGGTCCCCAAGAGAAACTAATTCTCTTATTTTAAGTGTAGGGTAATCCACAATATGCTTTTATAGACAAGGGAGTTATTAATAGTGGATGCTCTAGGCATATGACTGGAACAAGTCCTAACCTATACATTATCAAGACTTGATGGTGGATTGTTGCATTGCAGAAGTCCTAAAGAGGTAAAATTACTAGAAAAAGGTAAAATTAAAACTGAAAAATTAGACTTTGAAGATGTATACTTTGTAAAGGAACCTTAAGTTTAACCTTTTCTCTATCTCATAAATGTGTGACAAGAAAATAGGTGATTTTTCCACAGAGAACGTAAATGTCTGTCTTGTTCTAATCTCCTGACTTTAAGCTACTTGATGAAAGTCAAGTCTTGCTTAAAGTTCCCAGACAGAACAACATGTACAGTTTTGATCTAAAGAATGTTTGAACTCTGACATGAGGTTTAGGGACTTGTTATTTGCAAAGTCTACAATAGATGAGTCTAAATTTATGGCATAGGAGGCTTGGTCATATAAACTTTAAAACTATGAACAAACTTGTGAGGGAAACTTGTTAGAGGTTTGCCTTCCAAAGATCTTTGAAAATACCGCTACTTATGTATGCTTGTAAAAGGAAAGCAACACAAAGCTTCATGTAAGATCAAGCTTGTGAGCTCTATCACCAACCCTTACATATGTTAGCATAGGACTTATTTTGGACAACATTCAATCACAAGACACATTGCCTTGTTGTTACTGATGACTAAGTAAGGTTTAAGTTGGGTTTTCCTTTTTGGCCATAAGGAATTGAGAACTAGTGGGACCTTAAAACTTTTATAACTGGCATGGAAAAACCAAACTAAATCAATAATTAAAATTATCAATGTGAACAAATGGAACTGAGTTTTAAAATAATGACATGAATCATTCTGTGGGGTGAAAGTAAACTATAGAGGGAGTTTAGTTTTGCCAAACACCACTTTTAAAATGGGAGTTGCTGAAAAGAAAGAATAGGACACTAATAGTGGCACTAGGACTATGCAACAGATTCATTATTACCATACTACATTTTGGGCTAAAGCAGTTAATACTGCTTGTTATGTTTCAAGATAGGGTCTCAGTGACCTAAGCCTCACAACAAGACACCCTATGAACTATAACTTGGTAGACCCACCTAAGTATATAGCTTTATGAGACCCTTTTGGAAGTCCGAGACTAATCTTAATACCATGAGTCCCCTAGTCAAATTTAATAGGAAGGCTTGTCCCGTCCGAAATTAACACTATAGATAAAATAATATATAAATACGTAAGTAAATAAGGATATAATCAATAATATTATAAGTAAGTATTTTTTTCCTTCGGGATTTAGAAAATCGCTTAATATTAACCAATAGCAATTATCAAAAACCTCCCCGGGTCGTTTCCTCGTTTCCCCCTCGCGAGAAGTGAATGAAATTATACGTTCAAGTTGTAAAATCGAAGCTTGATTATAAACTTAAGATATTTGAAGTTGTTTTGTGTTTTTCTAAATCACTAAATGGAACATATAAAAAGGAAACTAAAGTTTGTGATTAAAACTAATTAGTGGAAATTTTATATCAAAAAACGAAAAGAATATGGTAGCGGGTAGCATCAAGGAAGGGGGGAGAGATACGTGGAACTAATTATTATTCAAATATGAGTTCTGTGGTGTTGGACGGGGAGAAGTGAGGCGAGACTGTGTGATGAGTTACTTTTAGAAGTGAATCTAGGGATTATCTACGGATAGCATTCACGTTCAATTGAGCGCTAGTATTTACTTAGTAATGTTGATCTGGATTCATGCGTAAGTTAAGCATCGGAGAGGACGAATTAAAAATCCTTCGAAAACAAATTTTAAGAAATTAAATGACAAGTAAAGTAAAGTGTTTTTTTTTTAAATAAATGACCAATATTTAAATTGCATTGAAAAGTAAAAAGGCTGTAAGTAAATTGGAAAATTCTAATGACTATTAATTTTTTAAACCTTTTTAAAACCGCACTTAAATTCCAAATCACTAATCACTTAGCAAGCACTAATGAACTACTCACTAATCATAACAAATAAACTAGCAACAATCATAAGATCAAACATAAACATTTTAAGCTAATAATTCTAAACTACTAGTATTAAAAAGGGAAAAAAGGGTAACCGAATGAAGAACCGCAATGATATAAAACCACCCGATCTTACAAACTTAATAAACAAATAAGTTTATCACTTTAAAGCTTTTACTTCACTAATTAGCAAATAAGGTGTCCAACATTAACTACAAATTACTTTTCATACAAACAATAAAGATCAAAACTTTAATTATTTATTAACCTTTATAAAGACCCCTAAGCACCCGCCTTAGATGCATAATTGATGGAATAAGAAATAAACATGAAAAGTTAGAACAAAAATAAGCTAATAAAAAGATGAAAAATTTTAGATCTAAATCCTCCCGAAACTAAGGTGTTCAATCAAGTGAACTCGGATCGTATACTTAAGGATTTAGATCTAAGAAAAATAAGCTAGAATTAAAAAGCAAAAATTTTATGCTAGAAAATAAGCTAAAAATATAAGATCTATTATTTTTAGATCTAATCCACCCGAAACTAAGGTGTTCAACCAAGTGAACTCGGATCGGGGTATGATTAAGGATTAGATCTATATAAAGAAAAAAAATAAGCTTGAATAAAAATAAGCAATCGAAAAATAAGCTAAAATAAGCTCACTCGAAAAGGTCTAAATCGAAAACAATATAAAATAAGCTAGTCTAAATAAGCTATTGAAGTAGCTTATTAGAATATAAGCTTAAAAGATGGGATCCAAAAATAAGCTATAAGCATGAGCTTATTTGAAAATAAGCAAAAGAAAAGAAAGAGTAGAAGAATAAGCATAAGAAATAAGCATAAAGATAAAAAGAATTAATAAAACCAACCTTAAAATGCATCTTCATTCATGAAAAATAAGCTAATACAATAAGTTGAGAATAAGCTAAAAAGCTTTTACAATAATAAGCTAAATTAAGCTAAACTATTCTATTCCTAAAATAAACTAACCTACACTACTTTTTTAATAAACTAAATCTCTCACTAAATTTCTAACTCTCAA
This sequence comes from Tanacetum coccineum, assembly GCA_026074375.1. NCBI lineage: Eukaryota > Viridiplantae > Streptophyta > Magnoliopsida > Asterales > Asteraceae > Tanacetum > Tanacetum coccineum. The sequence goes on along the minus strand of BQNB010099520.1, from coordinate 17,641 downwards.
ATCTCCTGATGCGTGTTCTTTATATAGCCCCAAGTAGGTGGGGGTATATTCGTCATTTCAGGTCTCCATCCAATGATATTGCTGGATCTAGGGGTATATTAGTCATTTTGACGCCCACCAACCTCCACATTATTGCCAATGACTGGCACACGCCTACCTAGGACTGATTGCTACAGTACCTCAGACTGACACACGCCGGTACCACATGTCACTCTCTGATTGGTCCAGCCGCCACCTGAACAGTACCTCGTACTGACGTATCCTGCTACCTCGGACTGCTACAATACATCGTACATTCAATTCCTGTAACCTCGTACATCAATGATTAGTTGGCCATGTGTCACCACTTGAGTGGTGCTACGTGGCATTTTTACTGTTCCGTCACCGTCAGTCAACCGCCACCGGACCACCGGTCAACGGTAGTCAACGGCGGCTAACGACGGTCAACACTACCCGACCACCGCCGGACCACCGGTCAACGGCGGCGGTCAACGACAGTCAACGGTGGCAGACCACCGGTCAACCACCGTTGGACCACCGCCGGACCACCGGTCAACCATCGGTCAACGGCGGTTGACCGCCAGTCAAGGCGGGTCAACAGTTGGGCCGGGTCAGGACTAGGCCGGTTCAAGTCGGGTCATGGGCCGGGTCAAGTCGGGTCATGGGCCGAGTCAGATCGGGTCGGGTCTGGGTCAAGTTCGGGTCGGGCCCGGGTTCGCCACGTGGATCCACGTGTGCCCACGTGGATAAGAGGGGATAATAACCCTCTGGCATGAATCGAACCAAGGACCTCTAGATAAGAGTTTTAATGAAATGGATGCATCCAGCTGAGCTAGAGCATCATGTCAGTTATATTACACCAAAAGTAATATATAACCCCTTTTATTTCCCATGCAGGTTCATTTATAATAAAAGGTTCAAACAGGGACGAAAAAGGTTCAAAATAAAAAGGTTAAATAAAAAGGGTTTAAATATAAAGGCCGGTACTATGGGACTCGTTTTTTCGTTTGCTTTTCCATATGGTGTGATCAAGGAATATTCACGACTTCGTTTTGAACCTCATAAAGGTGACACGTCATTGAAAGTCACCGAGAATTTACCGTAATTGCTTCGTTTCAATCCTTTATACTGTAAGACCATTAAAAAACAATAAACAAACATATTTGACAACATAATTAATCATCATATCTGTAGTGTTGTTTAGTCCTTTTTATAGTGTTTTTTCGGGTTTATAAAAGATGTGTATTTTCGCGGTTCTTATCTTCCAAAACACTCTTCCAAGCTGAAGATTGTCTTCTGAGTTTCTCTGGTCTTGAAACTTGTACTCCAACTTGGATCCTCATTGTCTTTACTTGTTCTGGAACCAATGTATTATGCATGAGGTTGGCTTAACTTCCCCCCATCCATGCATCATGTCTTGAAAAGCTTTATTCATAGACTCCTTTTTGGCGAAGTTTCTGAATCAGCTTCCCCCCAAACCAACATCCTTATCTTGAGCAAATTCTGAAACTTTGATATAGCTTTAATCATCTTCTATATGTCATTGACGTGCATAGTGGAATTCTGTAGAGGGAAAAAATACCACACCATAGTACGCTGCTACTTGTCATTGGGTCTGGTGAATTGTTCGTTTGGAGGTAATGCGAGAAATCAAGCAACAATTTTCACGTATTGCAAATATACTTCACAAACCATACAAGTACAGAGTATACACTCACTTCCCCTGGAAGTTGACATGGTACCATCAAAGTCACACTTTTCCCCAATGCTGGTTTTAAAACTCTCGAATAGCATCATTGTAGTGTCCGAACATATACACGAGAAGTTCTGTTTATAAGTACAAATCTTGAGATCCAAACGAACCATTATCCTCTTGACTTCATAAACCGTAGAAGGAGATAAAGCAAGAATCAAGAAAACTTGGTATAATCAAGGTCTTGTATATGAATATCGTTGAAGAACTTTAAGAATTTTGCTTAGACTGTGAAGTACCTTGTCTTTGGAATAGGCACCAATAATATCTCGTGAAATTGCTAGATACATTCTCAACTTTACACTCTCCTGGCTACTTACCAACATCGTATTATGTGGTATGTTGTGATCACATGGTGAAGTAAGCCGATAATCAAAACTTGAAAATGACGTCAACATTCCCCCTTCTCCCAAATTTGTTACACAAGCTTTGCATGTTGTTGATTAAATAAAACTAGTGCAATATTATATCTATAAATTACTCTATACCGCAATCAAACGTATAAGAAGTATAAACCTCTTGAAGTTATCACATCGACATTGCGTGTGAACTAAGTACTACAATGGAATCCTTTAAGTGATAGTTATCAGGTCTTAAAAAACCAACACTGATACTAAAAAACTAGATAATTCAAGTCTTACTCATAAGCTGTCAGTTTCATCAAGTCATCAATCGATAGGATTGGGTTTAAAGAAAGGGGTTAAGAACAGAGAAGGAAGTCTCGATGATGAAATAAGTAGACGCTTCGTGAACCACTTCACTCTAAAATAAGGATACCAAATTCAACACTTCGAGATCACTTGTCATCGTAATGAATCCTTAGCGTTTAATCATTTTAGTGAATCTTATTAGGATTGTTTTAGTGTTATGTATCGTGTTTGTTGTGTTGTTGTTTGAATATCGTTAAACTATGACAAATGTTGTTTGTGAATGTCGTTAACGGATAAACATGGTCTAGTCTAACTTGTCATTATAGCGTATTAGTGCTCGGCTTAATTCATTATTACCAATACATTAACAGCTACTAAACAAGAAATTCTGCCCATAATTACTATACGGGCTTCCACAAGACCAAAGCCTTAACACAGTAGCCTCGGTCTAGTGTCACATAATTACTACGGCCCTACCACATAATGCAGCAATCCATTCATTTATAAATTTGGCCTAAATCTCATTACGTGTAGCCATGTTTTATCACAATAAATGGCCAACAAATTTAACCAAACCGCACTTATCACCAATATAATATTAGCCTATCCAGCTCAGAGCTAGTAATCGACCATAGATATTGAAACAAATAAATCTACTCATTCATGTTATTTTAGGGCACCACTTAACCTTAATCCTAATCACCAATTACGCCCCATCTTTCTTTATTTGTCATTCTTTCTCTGCTGTCGTCACAATGCAAGTCTTATTCAATTTTAACTCATCACCTTCTTCCTATCCTATCAGCTCCATAGCAACACGAAACCATATTGCGTTTACTCAATGCAGGAACATGAAGACTTGCTTGCTTCAAGATCTTTGGAGGATCTAAGGTAGGTCTCGTTATTGTTTTGATGGGGGGGGGTGTCAATGAAACGATATCAAAATAGACTATAACTGACTTATGTTATAAGTCAATCTTTATTTTCGGATAGTAAGGAGAACTTTTGTTTCTCATAGATCTGTGATGATTTTCACTTCGTGTTGAGGATCTTTTAAGGTCTTGATGTTAATTCAAATACACGAAACAATGAAACTGAGATCATTCTTGTATTTTCATTATGTTTCGAGTCAATTGAGATGAGATGGAGTGAAGATATTGAATGTGACGAAGGGATATGATTAGTATGTAGATTTGTGATGAGTTGTCTTGTGCCGATGGGTTTGTAGGTAGATATTGGTTTTGGATTTGTTGAATTGGATTTGTAAATTATGGTGTTAATGTTATATTTAGATCTGTGTATTTGTTGAGGCTGTGATGTTGTAAATTGTAGATGATGTGTTGGGAATTTTGAGTTACTACTACCAGTACTACTTTACTACTGCTTGTTCAAGATTTATACTGCTACTGAAGATTGAAGAATATAAACTAAGTCGTTAGTACTGCTAGTTGTAATAGTTAGTACTGTTAGTTATAGTTAGTACTGCCAGTACAAACTGATAGATCGTTAGTACTGCTAGTTAGGTTATATAGTACAACTGTTAGTATTAAACGTTAGTACTGCTTATGTGATATGCATGAGATATATTAGGAATAGATATGCATGATCATTTAACGCGGTTTGTAAGCCCATTAGGGTTTTCCTTAGTGTATAGAAGGAACCCCACGGCATAGTTAGAAATATCAATTTTCACAGCAAACACATATCAATTTATAGTTAGTTATTCTGTAACCTAGGCAAAATATTTGCAATCAATATATTCAAGTTTAGTATTCATTGTTCTTTTTAGTATTGCAAGTTAGATTCCGCATAACTTGTAGCATTCACAATCATAGTTTCTCATATAGTTAGTTTGGATTTATCCAAGTTAACTAAGCTTTAACAGGCTAAAGAAGATCCGTTTCATTGGGACTTCACATGTTGTTTGTGGTAAATGATCCGAGTCTGTGTCCTTCGTCATTTTTGTCTCTTTTTTTTGTTATGGCTTTGACAGACTCATCAGAGTTGACCCGGTCAACTCGATAAATACCGAGTTGACACGGTTTGTGGTGTGGGAAGCAAACCGCTGGATAGATTCATCCTCTACCATCAAACCGCCACTGCCAAACAGCTACCACCAAACCGTCACCAACACCAACACCAAACTGCCATGTAGTTTTGAATTTGGTAGAGGTTCGTTTCAGTCAGACCATGAAAAAGTAATAAACTGCCACCCTGTGTTTAAACCGCTACAACAAACCGCCACGGTGGCCAAACCACCATGGCAAACCGCCACGGTGGCCAAACCACCAGCAAGTACAGTACTACTGTACTTTTTCCCTAAATTTTAGGATCTGTGTTTTATCTTTTTGTCAAACCACTATGAAGAAACCCATAAAAAATAAGCTCGAAAATGGTCTTTTAAGTACAAAACAGCAGATCTAATCCAGTAAAAAAACAGATATAGATAACAACATATAAAAACCATTTTCATGGCTTTTTCACAAACAAAAACACACGAAAATAATCCACAATAAGACCAGATCTGAACACAGAAACATATAACAACATATAAGTAACATTTTTGGTGCTTTTCCTATAATAAGCCACAAATATGCAAAAAATCAGACGATTTAAACTTATAAACGAAGACAGCAACAAAACAATATTAAAAAACTATACAATGCACCCATGGTTAGCTTGATGCCACCTTGTTAATCACTAAGAATTCATTAGCTTACCATGATTCGTGAGGTCGGGGGAGGATTAAACATGAAGTAAGCCATATTAGATTGATTGAGAGAAAAGGGAAGATGTATGTATGCTTGGTAGAGAGAGAACACACACACCTTTGAGATTATTACAAAATGAATCCTCACCCCTCATGGATGTATTAGCGGGGCGATTATATATAGGTCACGCCGAGGAAAACTATTCTAATTAACAATTCTAGTCCCTGCGGGTCTTTCTAATGATAAACCTAGTGTAATTTTCCCCCCCCCCCCCCCCCCCCCCCCCCCTCCAGATCATAAGTAAACATATTTTAAGGCTAAACAATACCTTTAGAATCAGCAAAAAAACATTGTACGCAAAATATACTTGAAATTTGTGGAGAAGAATGATTAGCGTACGTGTATCCTGTGAGATTAATTGTGATGACATCTATATCATAAATCTCTCTGACTATTTTTTACCGACCCTTTGCTAGGTATTTGAAGTGACAACTGATTGAGTAACCCGAGATACCAAACTTGAAACTGAAGTAGAATTCCCCGTTCTTGTAACTTAAGCTTGCACTATTGTTGGAAGAACGATGTCAAGAATTTGTGCAACATCCAAATCTCTAAGTACTCTATACACTCAACTAAGAGGCATAAGAAGTACAACACTCTTGCAAAAATATCCACATCGTTTCTGGTTGTGTGCATTGAAGGTACATACAACGTAACTCTTTTAAGTGTAGTTATCCAGGCTAAACATCCACCCGACTTTCTGAAACTAGATAAACTAAGTCTTCAACTTAAATCTTAAGCAAGAGCAAGTTATCATTGAAAGTCGTGGATCCACCCATCCCCGACTTCAAGATAGAATAAGAGCATGCCTTCGTGAAATCCAACTTTAATCACAAATAAGTGACACCCAATCAAATCCGTTGTCTCTTAGAAAAATTAATACCAAATCTAGCCATTCAAATTTATTTCCATGATTCTTTATAAAATTGATCCCAGTCTCGTCTTACAAAATTTTGTCACTTTGTCACTTTTAAAACCCAAATATTAGCCATTAATCATAAAATGATTAATTTTAACCACAAAATGATTAATTTTTGTGTTAGATCTTACTAACCCAAAGCAAAGTTTGCACAATCTAAAATGGCCCAAGTTAATGATGGCACTATATAAGCAGCCCATTTGAGTTTTATAATAAACTCGGCCCAACAATTTAACAGGCCTAATTTTCGGGTATTGTTATTCCAGCCCAACACTTATTTTAGTGTTTGATCTCACATCCAAAATCAAATCCAGCCCACGTACATGAGAATAAAAGAACCCATTATTTGGATATGACCTGGTCCAGGTCCAACCTTATAACCTTCGGCCCATTTAATTGTACAACCAGACTCGGCCCATCAATTGTGATAGCATCCTTAATTCCTTATAATTAGGGATATCAAACCCAAAAGTCACATATAGTGAACCCTAAACCTAATCACAAAGTGCTTTGCCTATTCCTTATCCCTCCCGTCACGGAACTCATCACCATTCTCTTGTGCTGGAAAATAACTCACTCATAAGGTTTCCTTCAAGTCAAAACACCATCTAATCCATCTTATCAAGACAGATCAAATAACTTCTCTTCTCATCATCTCCAATGAAACACAACAGCAAAGATTTTGTATTGATTATCTCGAATCTAGTTAATGACAAAATCTTCCTTGGATTCTTACATAGCTGTTCTAACCCACGATGAGTACCCAATGATTTGGCTGCTAGATCTTATACGAAGATCTCAAGTAGGTTTGTATTTTATTTTGTTGTGTCAATCGAAACAAAGAGTGACAATAACATACTTGTTATTATTTATTCTTTAATTTCGTATATCAAATGAGCTAAGCTCAACACAGATCTATGATGAGGTATTGTCTCATGTTATTGATCTTCAAAGGTCAAGAAGTTAATTGCTAAACTCCAAACGTATGATCTGAGATATTTGATTAATTAGATGTTCGAGTCTTGATGAGGATTTGGAGATGGGAGTTGTTGTTGTCATAATATGACGAAGGGAATAAGATAGTCTTGGTTGGATTTGTTGGATTTAATTGTGAATGAAATTTGTGACGATGGGATTTATATAGAGATGTGGATTTGTAATTGTGGCTGTGTTGGTTGTTGTTTATGATGTTAGTTATTGATAATTGTTGATGGTGGTTATGTTGTTAAGATGGAGTAGGTTCGAGTCTGTCTTGCTTTAACAGATCTGGTTTGAGTCTTTCTTTCTTGTATTTTTTTCGGTTTGACTTTGACTCCGGAAAATATTGTTGAGTTGACCCGGGTCAACTCGGTAAATACCGAGTTGACTCTGTTTGGGATAAGGAGGCCAAATCGTTACTACCCCCAAAAACGCTTATCTTAAGACTATCAGCACACAAATGTCATCACCAAACCACCATCTCCAAACCACCATCACCAAACCACCCCAACCAAACCGCCACCAAGTTTTGAATGGGAAGAGTAACGTTTAGTTTGGACCATGATAAATTCAAACCGCTACACCTGTATACAAACCACCACGGAAAACTGCCACCACAACCTCTATGTAACCTGCCAAACTACTGCTGAACTTTTGGGGCCACAGTACAAACCGCTGGTTATACTTTCTGTCAGGTACAAGTTTTGTCTTTTTGCCAAACAAACAAAAATGTATTATCTTAAGCAAACCTCTACCTTGCAACTCAAAATAAGTCCAGAAATGATATGATTTGAAAATAAGCTGATTTGAGATCACAATAGGTCACAAAAATAAACAGTTAGGCAAGATTTTGCCACGAACCTAATAAATATTCAGATTGTAAGTAGTACTAATCGAAAAAATATCAGCTGGATTGTACTTCTTTTTGAGACTAGTTGGCTTAATTTGGACTGGTGAAAATAAAGATACATACATGCATAGACAAACATATATCTACTATTCAAAATGATGAAAGTGACTTAGATTAACACAGAAAAAAACGTGACATCAAACCTGACCCAAATTGATAAAAAATAATAGATTTGAAGCCAATTCATGACCAGATTTAAGACATAATCGGACATCGAGCCCACCGGACAAAAAAGATGAAACCGACCAAGAGTGTAACCTTGGCTTGATACCAATTTGTAAAGTATAAAGGAATCCGTAGTTACGGTGGTCTTGGTGACTCAAAACCATAGAATGCCATGTTAGAGAGACGGTAGAAGGGAGATATGTGTATGAAAAAATGTATTGGAAAAAAAAATGATTTTATTACAAGCGTCTCACCCCTCCATAGAAGCATTGCAGGGGTATTTATTACCACAATCTATATATTATGTTTAATAAAATGCCTATTTAGTCCATTACGTATGGTGGTTATGTGAAACTATGATAATTTCTGTAATGTCGTCAATAACGGAAATCCTAACAGGGGGTTTTCTTTTTAGGTTTGAGTTTCATTTTTGATTATGGTTTATTATTCTATAAGGTTGGACTTTATACCATATACAAGCCTGAAAAGGCTCATTTCCCCATCGAGTTGGTATAATTCATAAGGGTACAAGTTTTATTACCATTTTTAAGTGTTTAGGTTTTGGTTGATTTTGGTGTATTGACTTAATTTATGTATTGTTTTGTCCGATTTTAGGGGTTACATGAGAGGCTCAGAAGATTGGTAAGTCGCCTTTAAGAAAAATTGGTACGTGTTTTATTTGTTTGTTAGTAAACACGGTTTGTGATATACTTAATGTTTGTTGTCCTATGGATTAGGTAGAGTTAGGAGTTTGAAGGAGTCAAATGAGGAGGTGAAGGGAAAGCATTGGTGATCGTGGTCTGGCTCATGTTGCGGCGGATGTTGAAGTAGGTTTTGTTTGTTTTTGTTTGGTTGTATTTCTGTTCACCGTGTTCTACATCCCTCAGATTTGTTTTTACTCTTTGCAGTTTATTAAATACGCTGTATTAAGCAGAGCAAACGAGCCGATCGACGGAAGGTAGAGATTTAAGAAACCTGTATCAATTCTATTGCATGCCATCTTTTTTTCACCACCCCTCTTGCATTGTCTCTATAATTGTAAGTTCCTGTCATGGCAAGCCTGCAAAACACAACCACTCGACTGGCCATGTGCTCGACCACTTAAACTCTACACGTCTTGTGGATACCATTGTTAAGAAATCATAGTTTTTATTGGTGCTTTTTTTAAATCCATGTTTTGAGTGTAGCGATGTTTTGTATCTTTTAGGTTCTGACCCATGTGATCTGATTTCATCCGCAAGTACATGGAATTTTGGATATATGATGCTTCGTGGCGATTTGATCACAAGTTGAATGTTGCAGCTTCTCGCGATACTTATGCAAAGTAGATTGAGAATTATCTTAGTAGTTTTATATTATTTAGATTTGGTTATGCCAGGATATAAAATTTATGATGTGCCATTTAAATGCTTTTATTAATATTACGAATTTTGGTTTGAGATTATGGGGGTGTTTGTTTAACCTTATTTGTAGTTCGCTTAGATTTCATTAGGCTAAATTATGCATATGGGATTTCCATAGTTTTCATGATCATGATATTCATAATTGTTATCTGGGAAAACGGAATCAACCCACCGTTTGTGGCATGGCGACGCGAAGCTGTAAGTTTTTTCTTCCTATTTATTAGTACGTTCATCGGTTGGTAGTTTAATTTTAATCCATGTTACTTATGAATCGGTCGATTGGTTTTTTTTATAGAAATTAAGTTCTTATTGTTAGAGGATAAATAGGCCCAAGCCCGGTTTGTGGGCTTAGGGCCCGTTAGGGTTTCATTCATGTAATCTCTTATATATTGTGGTTAATAATATATCATAACCTATAGGGTTTTCATTGTCTAACATGGTATCGAAGTAGGTCTGATCCTCAGACCTAGGTGGCTACGTTGAGTTGCCTCCCTAAACTACCCGTCAAACCTAGCCGCCTGATAAGTGTAGAATACACATATCCGTTTCTACCTAAAATAACCCAATTAAACCCAAAACAGACCAAAAATGGTCAACAATATGGCTTGTATTTTTGGGGTTTTGTGTGTGCAGTGGTTACTGGGGGATTATATAAAAATCACAGAAAGAACAATAAAAAAAACAAGCAAACACGGACACAAGAATCAGAAGAGAACAAAAAGAAGCCAAAGAATCTCAAAGCCAAAGTCCAGATAAGTCAAGCCTCATGTCAATCCAGTCAAAAGAAAAGTCAATCTTAGATCAACAGAAATCAAACCACTACAATGGCAAAACCTCACAATAATCCAATTTCCCAGTCCCTCAAGTTCATAATTCCAAAAAATGGACCCCCCACCTCTTATTGGCCCTTAAAACTTATTGGGCCTTAAATACCCTAAATTCTTACCCGGATCCATTTGGTCCAAAAGCCACATTTAAGTCCCACTTACTTAGCCCATTGTCCTTTAATAAATCTAAGGGCTATCTTCAATTTCTAAGGATGTTTATAACAAGAAAAAGGGGAATAGAAAGAAGGGCCATTTGTGTATTATCCCAAAGATTTACCGATTTGAATGTCAAAAAATGTGCGCGAACCCCTTTCTTAACTATTCCATTCGTCACTAACATTTCACGGAGCCACGGGAACACAAGGGTGCTTTTAAAAAGTCAAAGTACAAAATTCATGGGGTCGTATACATGATGGCAGGGTTAGAAAAGTAATCTCAAATGGCTCTCACTAATCACTCAAGTATGGATCACACGTCAGCAATGGTGAAAGCACAAAGGGGTGTGGGTTTTACACTAGATCCTCTCACATAAGTAGCACAAGCTGTCACAATCATAGGGTGACAGCTTGGCAATCCTCAAGTAAACACAATGATCCAACGGCCAATATTCATGATCCAATGATTTAGTGATTGAAGGGCTATGATTAAAGGATTGGAGAGCAAGGAAAGAAGACCTAGAAGGTTCCTTCACCAGCTATAAAAGGCCCTCATCATCTCACACACTATAGAGTTTTTTTTAGCTAGTTAGATTTTAGTTAATTTCAATTTTTAGCTTAATTGTTTTTAGTTTAAATTTCTCTTGTAATTTCTTTCAATCATGTAATCAGTTTTAAAGTTTAATAAAAGTTTAGTTATCTCCTTAATAACCCGCATTTAGTTTTTTTTTTGTCAAATCATTTTCATCTCAATAAGCATTCTGCCTCAATAAGCTAATAAGCTCTTATAGCTCATTCAAGTCTCTAAGCTTGAATTTGAGCTTTTAAACTGTCTAATCCAACTCTAAACTAATTAATCAGCTTAAAATATATATATATATATTACCTTTGCATATGGATTATGGAAAGCAATTGGAAGTTGGTTGCAATGGAAGACCAAATGGACTTTACCCTAGCTTATTAATAAACTAGGGAGCTTGTAGCTGCCCTATTTGGGAACCTTTTGTTGAGCTAAAGGTTTTTTGTAAGTTTCTCTTTAAAAAACTTAAATTCTAGCTTTAAATAATTGTCTTATTGCTTACTTAGTTTAGATCTGCTTATTACTTATTCTGTCCACTTATTTGTGCTTCATTGTGTTTATTTGTGCTTATTATAAATCTCTTAGCATCTGTTTTAAGATTTATAGCCATTAGATCTATAGTTTCAATTTCTGTCATTAAAAACTATAAAAAAACCAAAAATAGTAGAAAGTAGTGTAAATCTTAGATTATTGCTTATTCAGTTGTTAGTTTATGTTTAATAAGTTAGTTAAAAGCTGTTTATCATCTGGTAATCAAGTTAGGCTAGGTAGATTTCATTTTCAAAACTTTATAAGAATCTGTCAAAGTTATAAGGGGTGTTTGGCATAAGCTAATTTGACTTCAATTAGTCAAAGGTTTTTGTGCAATTTAGGTGTGTCAGCTTTGGTTTCATTTTTAATCATTAGAAAAGAAGATTTTAAAGGTTAGTTTGCAATAATGAGAAGGTTTGAGCTTATTTTGTGTATGTCAGCACCAGGGGAGCAAATCCTTGGAATTTGATTATTAAAATTTAAAGCAAAGCTCTTTAAGCTTTTGTGTGTTTAAATTGTGTTTGTACACACTCAAATTGAGTGAGTTATGCAGGAGTAACCACTAGGGTGTCCTGCATCTGTCTTTTAGCCTTTGTCATTTGCACTAGCAGTGGTAACTTAAGTTACCAATGCTGTCACCTTTAAGTTCAAATTTAAACTAGCAATCTTAGGATCTAGGGTTTTAAATTTGTTAGATATGAGTAAAAGACTCGGTCACCCCATATATTTGTTATTTATAATAGTTCGTAGTTTAATAGTTAATAGTACGTTTTTCGGTATTAAGTCGGGTACTAATACCCGGTATATTGTAAGAACTATATATAGCCTCTTCCAACTTTGGAAGAGGTAAGCTAGTCATTATTTCATTTCATAGAAACACATACACACTCTCTCTCTCTAGAATCTCTCTTGTGTTTCTCTCACTAAAAACTAGCTAAACCACTCGAATCATCACCCGTGTAATGATTTAAACGATCCTACAATTGGTACCAGAGCCTAGTTGGATTCGTGATTGATTCGTGTGGTTAATACAAGATCAAATTCGTGGCTTATTTTTGGTGAAAAATACCCACGGCTCAAATTTATTTTTGAG
>BQNB010099519.1:0-24907 GCA_026074375.1 Tanacetum coccineum | reverse complement strand
GTTCTGGAAAATATCACAATGATATTGCGTAGGAATTTTGTTAACTTGTAAACGTGATGATGTTCAACAAGTGCATGAAATGGAATGTGTCCTAACGAGATTTAGATTAATCTCTTGGCTCTAGACTCGATTAGTGCATTTTGGTTTTAGTACTCGGAGGCTGGAGCAGATTGCCACCTATTCAATATCAACGATATCGGAATGAGATGTCAATAGATAACGTGTGTATCTCTGTGAGAAATGAGACAAGTTTCTGTAGAGAGAAACTCGAATGGCTGGGAAGGGTTGTGCATTGCATCATTAGGTCCATGATGTCATTTTCAATGTCAGCAATCAACTTGTGATTCTGACAGCATATGTGATTGTAGTTTTATATACTTGTAAAATATATCACAATACAATAATTCAAAAGAGCAATTAAGAAAATTACCAAGTTACCCTTGATAAAATTCACTCTCAAAAATATATATAATATAATATATAATACGTATATTTAACCGGATAAGAATGATCACCCGGGTCGTTTCCCCAACGACAAGTGCAATTGAAACCACGTTTTAGCTCGGATTATGATTTGAATGAGAGAAAAGATATTTTTGAGAATCTATAACTACTAAATTAAAGCAACAGTTAAAATGAACAATTAAAAGCAATTAAACATTTAAACAAATAACGGGAAACAATTAAAATGCGACAATTAAACAAATAAACTAAATTTTAACCCTTAAAATTGCAAACTAAATTTCTAAACCTAAAATAGGACAAAAGAAAATTTTAAGAAAAAGAAATTAGTTTTTGAAATACCTTGTGATTAAAATATGTCTTGAAAATTCCGTAGGAGAAAATATTATCAGCATGAATGGTTTAGAACATTTTGATAATGTTTTGAATACATAAGAGTTGTCGATGTTGATGTATCCAAGAACATTAAAACTTTGTTTTTCGAAAAACTCCCCCTCAAAAATAGGACCAATTAAGAAATTGTTGTCTTTTGAAAACATTGTGAGGGTTAGAGTGGTGAACACACAATTTTGAAAGATTATGAATTGTCATCGAGAAATTCTTGAAAAATTGTGTTTAACTTTTTGAAAAACCAAATGTTAGAGGACTTCTCTTCTAAGCGGTAAGTGTAAAGCTCACTGAAACGTACACTATTCTATTTCTGAGCTAAAACATTAAATGTCTTGTTAAAGAACAACTCAGACCGAGAAACTTAATTTTCTCGTTGTGAGGATAAGTTAACAAACCTTCCTTAATTTGATGGTCCGGGTTATGTACTGATACTTGCAACATAAGCCATTTAGAAAATTAGAAATGACATGTTTTGAAATTATTTAAACTATTTGAAAACTCTCGCTTGAACATCATACACACCCTTGTCAATGTTAACGACATTTTTTAAGCACAAAATGTAACGATTCCCAAGAGACATGACGAGAAGAATCTATTTGGAAAATTTCTATTTTTTTAGATTTTGTATTAACTATTATATAATACCTTTATCTCAGCATTCTATGTGAAGTAGGAATAGTAACTCTCCGCAACTTCTTATGCGTGATTTATCTGTCTTGTCAGAGCTTAGCGAACAACTTGTGGATAACCAGCTTTGAACTTGACTGCTCATTCAGTGGACTTGCACATTTCCGAGTTCTGAACGGTTATGATCATAAGTCATTTGATGAAGAACGAGGCTTAAACTGCGTTGTTCAAACGTCAGTATAGAACCATGAGGAACGGGGTCTGCGTGAGTATGTTTCAGCACACACCATTTGTCATTGTGGTGGCGGGTCACATGAGAACTGTTGGGATCAAACATCATTAGACAATGATTGACCAGTCTTGAACTGCTGTGTTCAAAAACGTCATTTTTAATGTAGCTATCTTTTGTGAAACCATTCTGTCACTGGTTTTTCTGTAGATATCAACAGTTTCAGAAAAAACCACACTCCCCTGAGATTTTTCCTATGCTTTGCATCTGTATAGTGCTCTGCATTTTAAATCAATTCTTTGAGTTGTTCTTGTTTGACCATTCGATATGTATTTATCTTGCATTAAACCCAGAGTTGTTTGCATGCATGAATAAGAGATACTAGCTATTTGAAACTATGCTTTATGGTTCTCTCTGTCAACATTGCCCGTAGCCTACACAGTTGAGAATTAACTTTCTTGTGGCTACCCATCTAAGAACCGAACATTTTAATAAAGATTCCTACCCGTTTGGTTTCCATTTAAGACTAGGTCTATAAGGTGGTCGTTTTGTGCCATTTTGTATTCTAATTGGCAACATATCCTTCTTCAATCCACCATTTCCATGCCTTATTGTATTATTTATACAACTCCTTAAAAGTAACTATTGGTCTCTGAATAGTGGTATCTGATGCCAACTGTTTTCCTTATGTGGGGTGTGCCATCACTGATTTGTTCGTCTTTTATCTCTTTATGTTTACTAGCACTATAGGCACTACTTTAGGACCTTACTTAGTTCAAGCTTTACGTCATTCAATATTTAGAAACACACAGCATCATATTAAAATTAAATCACACATTTATCCAATAACACAGATTTAAATATCAATAAGCAATATCAACACAAACACCACTCACAATTCAACAGTATCTAGAATTTGAACTAGTTCAATTATAGAGCCACCAGCATATACGATTTTCTGATTTGATACTTAGAGAAAACTAGAAACCATGTTCGTTCTTCTACTTTCCCCCCCCCCCCCCTTCCTTCTTGTAAACTTCACTTTGACTATTGTTTTGCACGACCTTTATGCTATAACTTGATAGCTCATAATGCAGTGGTCGGACTAACACTGAGTAGAGTGATTTATTCCTGTATATGTGATAGCGTGAGATTTATATATTCCTAGAAGGCATGAGGTAACTAAGGTTTCTCTAGTTTTGTGTTGTCTAGTGGCAATTCTAAACAGTTCCATGTAAGCCGTATTCGTGTGTATTTCCCGCTTGTTTTCTATTTCGGATGCAAATTCTGTTGAGTGAACTTTTAGATGTAACCACCGACACATTAGTTTTATTAACTGACTGTTTTCGGTTTGAAAACTTCTCATTTCAGGAGAATTTGAAAAAGGTAGATCCGGTAGATATTTTTCCTAAAACTGATGGTTTACAAGAATCCGTTTAGCATTTGGTTAGACGAACAACAGATGGTTTATCAACCTGAGTTTCCACAGACTTTCCTTTGCATTTTCTCATGAGTTTTCTTTAACTCACATATTGCATGGTTCTTGTTCTTGCATTTGGAGCTTTCAAATCTTGATAATTTGGGATGATATTGTTCACGTTCTTTCGAAATACAATAGATCTATGTTCTTTGCAAACTCATGAGTTTGTTTTTTCATTTGTTCTTATTACATTGATTTTTAGAGAAAGCAAGTTCAAGAGAAAATCGGATGTGTTTTTATCAAGTTTAGAAAAACTTTTTATCAAAGTTATTTATGAACTACTTTGTTTAACAGATTCATTTTGTTTCGAAAGCTTTTGTGCAAGTGACATTCACATTTCTTTGACCCAAGGTGAAGATTGATACAGCATTGTAGATCCAGTAATGACATTTAAATCAGACAAGAAAGCAAAAGATGAGACATAAATCATCCTTAGACACACAATTCCCCCCTCTTTCTGAGAGCACAAGAATCATATATGTTTGAAAAATTTGCCTTGTCAGATTCAAGTTCATCAATCTCTTTTCAAGGGATTCAACGTACTTAAAATCTTCATGCACA
Source organism: Tanacetum coccineum (assembly GCA_026074375.1). Taxonomy (NCBI): domain Eukaryota; kingdom Viridiplantae; phylum Streptophyta; class Magnoliopsida; order Asterales; family Asteraceae; genus Tanacetum; species Tanacetum coccineum. The sequence goes on along the minus strand of BQNB010099519.1, from coordinate 21,158 downwards.
CCAATTTTTAGTTCATGAACAAGAACAATAACTGTCATTTATAGTTTTTATTGAAAGAGGCATCAAATTACTGAATTTATCAAACTTCATATCATGAGCATTGGGTTACGAAAAGAACTCCTATATGATTAACCAAGCTTGTCATACATTCCGTTTGACTACTCAATATTAAAGTTGTTTGTTATTTCGTTGTAAGCTTGACCTACTATTTACTATGGAATTCGATACGGGTAGAAAGGCAACGTTTTTAGCAATTTTTGGCTTTTGTCCTAACAAATTTTCTCTCCCCCCCCTCCCCCCCCCCCACCCCCCTCCCCCCCCGTCCCCCCCCCCCCCCCACTCCCTCCCCCCCACCCCCCCCCCCGCGCCCCTATCCCCCCCCCACACCCCCCCCCCCACATTTGTCTTCCTACAACATCTTTAGCGCGTTCCAACTGGATCAAGATAGGTTTTGGATGGTGGTTTGAGAAAACGTTTGATCCATAAGACTGTTTTGAAATGTGTATCATTATGGTTTCGGGAACTGTGTCTTTACTAACAATTTTTCGAATCTACTCTCTTTTCATAGAGTCCAGCCTATGGTTTCCTTCCTATATGGGGAAAAATCTGTTTGGCAGGATCAGAAGATCATATGGGAACTCATACAAACATGGTTTTTCAATTGAGCTTATCTTGAGTAACTTAGGATTAGGCAAAGGTTGATACCACACCATTATATGTTGCGCAGTTTGGTGCTAACATATGAAGTGGAAGTCTAATTGATTTATTGTCGTCTTCTATAAGAGTGAATTATCTCGTTCAAAAACTTAATCTTGTTTTTAACCATAGTAAATCATTTTAGACAATATTCTCTCCTTATCTCTCCTTATCTCTTAATCGAAATGACACTTTATCTTTTCTCTTTCTGAGAGAGTTGACCATTTTCCAACTTTGTGGTCTCTAGTAATAACTTAGATCTCTTTTTTGACTAACCTCGTCGTGTTTCTGATTGCCAACTGCAATTTTCATAGCCATTAGTATTTTAACAAACCTTCTTTATGTTCAAAGACTTTGACGACTCTATAGATAGAGTTTTTCTCTCATTTAACTTTTTGAAGAAGGTCATAATCAATTCGTCGTCATTAAAGGCATTTGTACTCTTCATAAACCATTTCAGTTGTCTGAAGTGCAATCAGACAACTATCCCGACAACTAGTAGCCTCCCCCAGAGCCCTACCAGTCTCATCAAGGTTAGTTCTGCACTCCTTCAGTTCTTGAGTCAATGATGCGTTTGCTTTCTTTAATTGCTTTAAAATCGTTTTGTTTTCCTCAGTATCAAGAGTTAAATTTGCAATTAAATTAGCAAGCGCATCACGCTCATCAACACATTCTGCAGCATTTTGGTCAACCTGATTATCATTATTACATATATTTAGATGAATCACGAGTGACATTGCTATCATCCTTCCCAAAACATATGAGTCATTAATGATTCAGGTTTCACATAATGTCATCTTTCTTTGGCCAAACACATTAATTTTCATCGAAGGTTTTGTACCTGTTCCAATGCTGATTAGTAGAACTGGAATTCTTCAGGTAAGAGAACCTCCTGAATCCTTTACATGAAACTGTAAATGTGCTTCTCAATTCATGTCTCCGAATCATCTCTACATCCGTGTCCGCTAGCCAGATCTACTAGCGTGGTAACATCCGTGTTCCTTGTTTGTACATCATCATCTTTTCCTTATGATACTTTAGTCCTTTACCCGACTTTGGCATTCCGGCATTCCTTTCATATACTGGCCAAAACCGCTTGACAGTTAAAGCACTGTAACCCCATTCTGTTTGTCACTAATCTGACTGCCAACTATTTCCCTAGCCCCAGCAACTATCATTGCCTTTGATTCCCCAAACTACTCCTGACTGATTATCGTTGTTTTAAACCTGGTTGTGGTATCTTCAGTTTTCTTGTTCCTGGAGTTCTTGAAGAATTTCCGAAGGTTGTTTTGTTTTGGTAGTTGTATAGCTTCTTGAAATACTTTGCAAGGAGTGCCAAATTTCTCTTTGCATATTCCTTCAACCCTCTGGCTTTTTCAGGACTCAACTGTCTTTCCTTAGAACCTAACTCAATTGAGAGGTGTAACTGGTTTTGGCGACTCTTTGCCTTGTGTCTGGATAATGCACTAGGTTCCTTGTGGAGGATGATGTTTTGCATTTGTTTTTGAGGTTTGGTTGCTTGATAGTTTAATTATCTGAGTAGGGTTGAGCAGTTCCGCAAGAGTGCCAATGGATTTTTCACTTCTCTCTTGCTATTGCTCTCAGCACAGATATCATTATCAACATATGAGTATACTGTTCAATCTGTCAAAAGAGTGTGAGAGATATGTAGAATTGTGTCTATCTCTTTTGATTGCTTGACTAACCGTCACAAATCTTGACCATTTCTGTTGTAAGTTTGGTTGAAGAATTGAGACATTCATCATTGCATTGTTGTAACTTTGCAAGTCTATTCCTTGTACAACTCAATTCATCAGTTATTGTCTAAAACCGGGTGTAATAAACACTCCATGGAGGGGAGGAGGGGAGGGTAGGAGAGGGGGGGGGGAGGATCTCCATCAACGAAGAAGCAAACTTCCAAATTCCCAGAACAGATTAGTCTTGACGTCTTGAATGTTCAATGATTCACCCTGTTGTAGTCTTTCAATGGCTGTCCACATCTCATTAGCAGTGTTGCATGCATCAACAGTTGAGTAGATTTCATCTCCAATACCAGTTAGAAGCAAGAAAATAGCTTCCTTTTCAGCTTTAAAATACAGTTTGTTCTCTTCAGACATGTTGTGTACTGTCTCAGCTTCGTCATGTTCTGGTACTGCTGGAGCATTTACTGTTGCAGCAACAGCTTCAATTACTACGCTAGTTAGCTTGTATGGACCATCAAATATGCATTTCCTTAGATATTCACCATTTGCTTTAGTGTCAATGTATCGTAGAAAACGTGAACGCCACTGAGAATATCTTCCTGGTCCAAGCATCGGTGGACGATCTTTTGAACCAGCTGCCATGATATTATTATGCATTTGACTATCTGTTGAGGATGTATTGACTGGAGTAGACATGATGAATGAATGTTAATGGAATTATGAAGTGTGAAAGATGTTGGATCTTGTGGAGTGATTGTGATTGAATTTGTGGTTATGTATGCAATTCCATGCTTCAAGGGATTTTAACACGTCATGATTAAAACCGAAAAATGATTTAACGGGATTTTACAAAATCAATAAAAAACCGTGAATGAATAATCGATTATTGTTGAGGTTTGTTTGTTGTATGATTAATGCAGTTTAAGTCCTTGTTGATGGTTTCGGATTTGCTTATGGTTTGAAGATTTGTTGGAATATTCGGCGCAGTGGCCAATGAAAATTTTTATTTTACCTATAACTTACCAAAACATCTAAATTTGGTGTAAAAAATAAGCTAAAAAGTACACAATAGTAAAAGAAATTATAAATGTTACTTAATTTTTCCTGCCAAAAATGTCGCTAAAAAAGGTGTCGACCGATAAAAAAAATAACCTATTACCAAAATCTGAATTTGACTGTAAAAATAAAGTTAAAAAGGCTATATAAAAAATTACAATATTACTCAACTTTTCCCGTAAAAAAGTGTCTCACAAAAATTACATATTACACTCAACTTTTTTATCTTTGAGAGAAAATGGAAAATGAAAATAATAATTAGAATGATCCACTAACTTTTTCCAAAGAGGAAAAGTTACTTATAAATACCGAACACATACGAGTGACGTCCGGGCTTATTTTGACTAGGATCCAGGGCTCGGGTTTTTGCTTGTGGATTAAACCCGAAACATATACAATATTAGATTAATATCGAGCCTGATTCTCGATGTCTTTTTCTATTACAACGTAACACTACAATTGAGATTGAGACTCCGTCTGACTTTAAATACATAATGAACGAACTTCATGTTACGGCACAGATATATTTGACAGGCTAACATAAACCCCCAAATTCCTCCGATACCAAAAACTCACGAAAGACAAAGTGTGAGGTCCGGTAGTACATAGTCTACCAAGTATACGGGCATGAATAGTTGTATTTATTATAACCATAACGGCAAGTAGGCCTTATATCATGTTAAGTATCTCCTTTGTGCGCACATCACCAAGAGGCTCCAAAACCTCTAACCTTGACAACTAGATTAAGCGTACTTTCGATACTCACATCAAAAGGCATACGCACTTTAGTGGATTATGGTATCCTAATGGGATCAGGCATAGAAACAGTAGTATAGCACGACTCTGATCAAGCGGGAGATTAATGTGGAACCGAAAGACGCACGTAGCGGTATTTGTACATTTCTTGGATGTGTTTGACACCTTGTTCTCAACGAAGACAACTGCTCTTGGCTAATCCCACTAAAGCGAATACGTAAGCGTCAGAAAGGCAAGTCAACAAGCACTATGGATGAAACAAGCTCTTATCGACTATGACGTTCGACTCGATGACGTCTCAATCATGTGCGACAATAAAGGCGCGATTGACCTTAGCAAAAACCCGGTGCAACATTCTCGGACCAAACATATCAAAATTCGTCATCACTTTCTTCGTGATAATATCCAGAAAGGACATATCTCAATCGAAAAAGTGTCATCCGTCATCAACATCGCCGACATTCTTACGAAACCCCTTAAACGTGAATCGTTTAACTACCTACGTCTTGGTTTATGAATGATGGAACACATTCCATAAATCATGTTAGTCCGCTTTTCTTTCTTCTGTCTCGATTCTAGTCTGTGTTCCATTCTGCATCGTGACAATTTAACTACTTCATCCGAAGCTAGTTAGATATTTTAATTCGCGAAATGCAAATTAATTAGTGACCCTTCCTAGTAAATTCGTGTTAAAATTTAAAAGTCCAAAATTTTTATAATATGGGCGGCCCCTATATCTCAGGTATCCCCTAACCTTTTTCAGGCGGTCCCCTGATCGATATGGGACCGCCACCAGCAGACATAAAAAATCTATACTTAGTCAAAAAAATTCAAAACTCAAAAACAAACACCCCCTTCCTCTTGCTACAGCGACGACCATGACCAAACCAACCCAAAAACTCAAAATCAACCATTAAAACTTGAATTGAAGATAGAATCAACACATACAATCATTCCTAACATCACCAACATCATCAACATCATCAATTGTAGGTTATTTCATCTATTTTATTTCATATTGAGTCCAGGATTTAAGATGAACACAAAAATTAAAATTGGGGATTTTTCATTTTTCTTTCAATTCTGTACAATTAAGACTACTAGGATATAATGTATAACTAATATACTTCCCTTAGACATAGGATTTACATACACTAGTAAGTTTGTCGAAAAATTAATTTTGAACCAAAACACCAATTTTATTTTAAAATTACTCACGTTAGAAACATAATAAAATTGTTGTTATGCATTGTTAATACAACTTAAAAACATTTTTAAACACATGCATAATGATCTCATGAACAAAGGTCGAGATACATAATTCATATGTATTTTTTAACATGTTTGGATGAGCAAAATCAAATTAAGGAGCGTTTGGGTTAACTCTTAGGATTTTATTTGTGGGTCGAGTTAATCGTTACTTCACATTTAGGCACACACTAGAAACAATATCCATAAAATATTACAAATAAATGATAATAAAATGTGACTTCAATACTTTCTTTCTAGGTAATCATGCCTCGCAAATCATCTGAAGACCATAAAAATACAAGACACTACATCCTAAAGATTTCAAATGAATACCGTTCACCTATAAAAGAAAGATTAAGAAACCTTAAAAGTCGCTACATTCATGAGTGTCGGGTGGTTTTTAAGGACTTTGCGGATCTAAACTATGTCCGATCTTTGTTTCATTTTTTTGAGTTTGAGTGTCTCCTTGAAATTAATGACCAAATTTTTCCTCACTTCATACTTGAGTTTTATAGTCAATATCAAATAAACTATTCCGACGAAGGTCAAATGTTCATCGAATTTGTGATTCAAAATCAATTCTTTTCTTACTCTCTTGAAGAATTTGCTCAAATTCTTGGCATACCTTGTGAGGGTGCTTGCGTCTTTACCGACAAGTGGTCACTTGACGAGTTGGCATTTGATGGCCCTACGGATGGTCCATATCAAACCAACTCTCCTTCTCCTCATTACATCATTTTGTATCTTCGAATTGATTGAGATGGTCAAGTTCGTCGCATCTGTCATGAGCAAGAAATTGATGTTCATGATCATCAAATTCTCACTCATGAAAGTGTGCTAACCCTAGAGCCTTTGGAAGAAATTATTCGAGAAAATGTTTTCTGTCTGGGGGGGTAATCGGGACCATATTTCCGTGTGTCTTTGTTACATGCTATATTGTGTTGCAAACTTTAAAAAGTTCAATCTCGCCTATTATATGCCAAAACGAATGGAGTGGGTCACTAAATAATCTAGGTTAATTCTACCCTATGGTATGCTATTAACCCGTTTGTTTAAATTCATCATGAATTAGAGTCCTGAGTTATCAAATGAGTCTTATGTCTTGTACGATCGTGTCATAAATCCTCTTACCGCTCAACAAGAGCGAAAGACTAGAAAGGATCATGCCACGAGAAGAGGTCGTTACTCCACTTCTTCTTCCTTCGCCTTTGATCAACCATCCTCCTTTCATCTTAACAATGACGATGATGGAAATGACGAAGGGACCTCGCGTGCAAGCACTCCGTCCCCCATTCGCTTTGTTAATTCTCTAACAAACAACGTTCCTCAAGTCTTTCAAAACCCACCTAACATTGACCCTCACATGGAACCATTTTACACCCGCCAAACCAAAATCATCAACCGTCAAGTTTAGATACGAGATGAGCATCATGGTGGATTAAGGTCAATCGGGAAAGGCCTCAGAAGCTTGTGGAGAAACATGAAGAAGTGAGCAATTTGGAAAATTGCAATAAAACATTATTAATCTTATTTACTACCTTACTATGATTAAGTACTTAAACCTATGTTGTTTAGTAATACCTTAGAACGTAGTACGGGCAATATAACTTGCCTTGAATGATCCTTTTAATTTTATCATCCTAAACACTTGTTTGCATGCACCTTGATACAATATGGTTACTTATATTATGCATGATTATCTCTTAGTTCATATACCTATATGTGCTTCTTTAATAGCATTTAGGATAGTCTGTTTTATGAATTTGATTGTTAGATATTAGATGATCCCTGGTAAAATAGGATTGTCAGCAAAAGGGTGTCTTTAGGAAACCTTTTCTGGACATGCTTTACAAAAATTTAAATAACTGGAAAATTTTTGCTCCTCCAAAAAATGGCCCCCATAAATACTGGGCGGCCCCCTAATATATCTGGGACCGCCATATAATTATGGGACCGCCATCAGAGTCACGGAAATTTTATTGTGACTACCTGATTTTCTGTACAGTTGACTATTCTCTTCTCTAGGCCCAGCTAAATTTCCATCATTTTGCTAAACCACTTTTGGAATCTATCCTCTTATTCCTCATGCTTTGCCACTTCAATCCTATGATTCCTAATTAAATATGCAATCCTTCCCACTCTTCTTGTCATCTTCGTCTTCTTCAAACCATCCTACCATGGATTCCACTCAAGCCTCTTCTTCTAACCCTTCCAAGAAAATCAAACTAACCATAATCCCTCTTAGAGAACTATTTGTTAACATTTCTAGTGATGAAGATGTCACCACCACACCTTCTCCTACAACAACTTCTTCATCTCCAACTCCTCTAAATGCACCATCAAAAACTCTATCAACCAATCCAACCTCATCAAGCCAAGAAAACACATCTTCTTCTTTTTAATCAAAACTTCAAATTTCACCACCATCATCAAATGAATCAACCTCTCCTCAACCTTTGAACTCTTTACTTGACAACATCCTAGATGTTCCTCCTAGACCTTCAAACCCTCAACCACTTCAAAGTCATCCTTCTTTGGATATCACTATTTCTTTGTCACCAGTCACTCCTCTTAATCACATTCTTGATACCCCATCACCACCTTCACCACTACCACCACCTCAACCACCTCTCATGGGTCATCCCATTTACTTCAACTATCATGACTATCATGGGTCAACTTGCCTTTGTTGCTTTTACAACCGCAATCTTATCTTTTCTCTTAGAGATGAGATGAACCTAATGTTTGCTCACATTGAGTATCTTCTCACCTCCACCATGAATTCACTCTCTCTACCTCACCCTTGAAAACTAGGTCATATCACCTCATAATTGGTCACCCTAACCCTTTTGCTCAAAGTCATTTCCTATGAATCAAGGATCATCTAGGATTTATGCCATGTTAACTTTATCTACCTTATGTAGTATGTTTAGATTGTGGTGTAATGTATGAATGAATGTTTCTTTGTTAAGTCTTAGTTTTATTTTCCTTTCATGTAGTATGCTTCTTGTATGAGTTTCTTAAGTAATGAATGATATTGCTTTATGGTTTAACTTGCATGAATTGCTATAATGCTACTAGTTGGGAATATATTGTCTTGCACTTATACCTCTAACTTTGTTTTATAGTAAACAATTTTTATAAGATCGATCCCTTGGTGCCCCAAACGAGGGGGAGCCTACATCAAGGGGGAGTCTTGATATCGTCGACTTCTTTCTTTCTACAACAATTTGACGATCATCCTTTTTGAATTCGACAAAAGAGAGAGAAATGGAATGAAACTCATTATTAATTTGAAACCTTTAAATTTATATAAAATGAGTTTATATTTTGTCATCATCAAAAAGGAGGAGATTGTTAATACAAATAATGTCTAAAAACGTTATTTATATTTTTCGACCTCTCAACGTTTTGATAATAACAAAATGTAAAAACGTTTACGATAAAAATAAATGTTTATAAATTATTAATCGTAAAATTCCATTTCTAAGATTAATGATCACTTAAGATATGTACAAACAAATCATTAAGCATGATTAGTGATCAAGAAAATATTTCTTTCTTAACCATTACATTTTCACAAAAGTATTTCTACAAAATAAATATACAAAAATAATTTTTAATAAAAGAAATATTTTATTTAAATAATAAAATTTGAATCTGTTTTTCCCCTCAAAATGGAAGCTTCTATACCAGATACAACATTCCTCACAAAAAGACAAAAATAAGAGCGTAGTCTAGTAGCGACCCTCTTTTAGGCCTGGCGGCCCCCAGATATATCTGGGACCGCCGGGCCCGCCGCCAGCTAGCCGTTGAAAATCCTGTCTATAAATACTGCACTATTTCTGGCAGAAAAACATACCTCTTTGCACAAAAATTTTCAGTCTTTTTTCCCTCTCTAAAAACCTTCTTTCTCTCACTAAATCTCTTGATAAAAAACGAATTATTGTTTAGTGATCTCTCCTCACTTCTTCTAAGTATCAAATCTCTATTGTAATTATCTTGTGTAATTGTGTGATTCAGATTGTGTGTAAATCCGATAGTGTAGATCTTTTGATTGTGTAGTGCTTGTGAAGTGGTAGATTAGCTCTAGCTAAGATTAGGACTCGACATTTAGCTTAGTGTCGGAAAATAACGTAAGCGACGTGTAAACGGTTTTCTCCGCCTAAAGGGAGCTTGTTGACATAGCGAAATCTCGAGTAGGATACCCGGGGAGTGGAGTAGGGCGAAGAGGAGCTTCGTAGCCGAACCACTATAAATCTTGGCGTCCTGGTTTGATTGTTCCTTTCCTTATCTCTTTATATTGTTGTCATTGTTATTTAGTATTAGTTTAGATATGGGTTAAGTCCATTAATTAGAAGCATACTTTCACTGAATTACACATCTAGGTAACTTACTTTGTAAAATACCATTATCACCGTCAAAACTTTTGAATTTGTTTCAAACTTAGAAATTTGGTCTCATTTATTTACCGGTAACCGGTTGAGAAGGTATAAAACGTCCAGGTCATTTTTTTATTATATTTTATTTCAACTTTAAGATTATGTGTCCAAGTCAAACTTTGACATTTTAGTCCACTCACATTTTTTATTCTAATCTTCATCTTCATCTTCGCTCACTCTTCTTGATATCATCACCACCATGACCTTATCCACACCACCCAATTCATCTTCATATTCTTCATTCAAAAACCTTTAAATCCGAAAAAACCGAGAAACATGAAAGCGATGGTTCGTTTTTAATTTTTTCAAAAACCGAAAAATTTCCGGTTCTGATTTTAGGTTTTGTCCAAATATCGAAACCGTTTAAAAACCGAACCGAACCGTAAAAACGAACCGAACCGAAACCAAACCAATATTTTATAATAATATTATTTTAATGTATATAAATAAATAAATAATAATCAAATTTTTAAATTTATATTTTATTTTATGGTGAATATAATATTGTATTATGGTTAATGGTTATATCTGTGGTTTGTCGTGTACGTGTTTTTACTGACAATTATATCGTTACATATATGACAATGAGCATGCTATGTTATTTGTCACCATCCACGTTGTTTCTCTCATTTATATGTGTATAATTGAAAAAATTTGTGTAAAACATTATTTGGCTATTATTGACAAAAAAAAAATTATAAAAAATAACAATTTTCTATGTAAAATCAAGTTTATTAAAATCAATTAGCCCAACCAAAATAAACGGTTTGAAAACCGAAAAAATCGAACAGCAAAAACCGAGAAACCGAAGAACTGAAACCGCCAAAAAACGAGCGGTTTCAGTTTTTTGGTTTTATAAAAGAATATTTCGGTTCGGTTTTGATTTTAGCCAAAAACCGACCCAAACCGAATCGTGCACACCCCTAATCACCTCCATGACCTTATCCACACCACCCAACTCATCTTCATATTCTTCATTCAAAAACCTTTAAATTGCAAAAATTGTATAACACTAACATAAACACACATCATTCGCACTAGCAGCGTGTGCAACAAAACTAAAAAAAACAAAATCGAACATAAACACACATCATTAGCACTAGCGGCGTGCATAACAAGTATAAACCCAAAATCATCCGAAACTTCAACAATAACAATCCCTAAATCCTAACAACAAACTGAAAACACACACCAACGCGTTCACAATCCCTAATCCCTTTATTTCAACAACACTTACAGCTCTACATTGATTGTGCGTGTCACTCGATTTGCGGCAGCTGTATTAGATGACGAGATCTGAGAGGCCGAGTGCGTGGGATGAGGGATCTGATGTCGCAACAATAGGGGTTTGGTAAGGCAACCACGGTTGCAGTGGGAGACATGATTGTGAGGATTTTTTTACTTTGTGTCTGATTTAAAGCCTCACAGCCTCAAGGTGTAGATTTGGAAATGAAGTTAGATATGCTAAGAAGCCTCACAGCCTGAAGGTGTAGAAACAAAAACCATAATGATAATACTATGAAGACTATATTTTATGGATTGAAGTAAAGTGTTACCAAGTAGTACACCCTACTTAAAAAGTCAATAAGAATATACATTTTGATTAGTTTTAACAAATAAATGTAACAATATCAAAACAATTACTTACTTGTGTCGTGTTTCTAGACATGATGAAGATAAGGGTGTATTTTACATTTCATTTGTCTAGCTGGAAAAAAATTACAATTTTGAAAATATTTTTAATGAGGTGGAAAATCAACCGGTTATATTGCTTATAATTACAGGTCGCAACAAGTTTTGATAGTGATAATGGTATTTTACCAAGTAAGTTACCTAGAAGTGTAATTCAGAGAAAGTACGTTTTCTAATTAATAGACTTAACCCTTTAGATATTTGCATTGTTGATTCATATTGTTGATTGGTTGAACACACAACTCGAATCTAAGTATTTTGAAAGCAAACTTTTAAAACGTAAAACGAACCGATAAACTATTCAACCCCCTTCTAGTTTTCACACGAACGTGAATAAAGCTTCGTTTATTGCTCCGGTGCATTTATAGCTCTAGAAAATATAATTCAACATGGTGATTGTCAAGGACTCAAGGTTATATATCTAAACCATTGACTATTTATGATACGTACCTTGGTTAAAATTATACTATATATTTAATAAGCAAGATTGTTGCCTCGAGGCGTGGGTTTAATGCATTGAATGCAACCCGCTCTGATCCGGGTCTTTATTATACCCAACTCCTCCCTTTTATTATACGAGTTCCCACCATTTCATTCTCACCCACCTCTTTCTCTCTCCTTCTCGATCCTTCTCCACCGTCTCACTTTCTCATATTCATAGGTTTTGAGATCTGGCTTCCACTTCATATATTTTTACACACACATATAAGAAGAAATTGAAGATTTACAAGGTAACATTATCTCTAGCTGCAAGCTAACTCTATTGGTTTGTTTTCATGTTTTTAAATTTAGTTTATGGTTTGGGTTTGATAATTTTCATCAAATTTAGTATGCATAAAGAAAGATATTTTCCTTTATATAAATATTATATTGATTTAGGTTATATATCATTTGTGAATCATAGTTGTTTACTTGGTTAATTATGTATTTAATTAGGGAGTTTGCGTTTAGGGTTTGCAAAAGATTTTTACTAATTGCTTCTATGGCAGGTTACTGAAGAGTGTTTGGAAAGAGGTATTGCTGTTTACAAAGACGGAGCACTTTTTAGAAAAATTGGGAACCTGATTAGGTACTTAATTCTCTCTAGCTAATTGAAAGTTTGGTACTTTTGAATGTTATGCGTATTTATCTAGATTCGGAGTTGATATGGATGGTTGATGTAAGAGTAAAACTATTGAGACATATGCGAAACTATGTGTAAAAGAAAGTCATATTCTTTTCTAAAAAAAGTCATATTATTTAGTTAAAATGGCAAAATTAATTTGGAAAGCCAAATTTGAACTCCAATTTATGGAATAATCGGTTTTCACCTGGAATCTGTAAGTATACTTCTAATGGGAATACAAGTTTCATACTATATTTTTATTTTTTTCCTACCTATATGAGTTGTATGAAGATTATAGTCTATTACATATGGTTGTTTTGAATATTAACTTATCATTTGTAATTGTTCAGTGAACATGTGGAAAAATTTGGCTATGGTATCGTGGACCGTTTTGTAAGGCATGGTTTGGGAACCGTATTTCATTCAGAACCCCATATTTCATCACCATATGTTTTTTATTCCTTGGTTCCTAGAAAATAAACTCAAATGTATATTTTTGCTCATATACTTTTCTAATTGTTGGGTTATTTGTTATTTACAGGGAATGAGAAACCAGATAGCATGGTTGCAGGGCAAACATTCACCATCGGTGAGCTCTAGAATTCCTTATGCTTCTTAGGATAAAGTTACTAGCTAAAAGACTGATTATTTTTTCAGTTGATTCACATGAAATATGTTGTTATTTGTGCAGAACCAATTCTTACACTTGGAATGACGGAGTGTGTAACATGGGAAGATATTTAGACCACCTTAACGAAGGATGGCAGCCCTGCTGCTCAGTTTGAACACACCATTATGATCACCAAAATCGGCGCAGAAATCATGACCAAGTGTTGAACCTTTAACCATGGCCTTTGATTATCGCCCGACACTCGATCTTAGAGACCGGAAGGAAGATCTTAAACGATATTGCTGCAGAGAATGACAGTGTTGTAAAACTAGATGATTCGTCTCCGGTTCTCAAATAGGTAACAAAAGTCAAACTCCATAAAACTGCCCAAATTTTAGCCGACCCATTCTGATATTTTTAATAACTTTTGTTTGCAGGGTGACGTGAATCAAAAACTAATGTCACCAAGACCATCTCAGGTGTTTCGACCGATGATTTTGATGATGTGTTGAGTTTTACAGAGTCAATGAAGGGCACGCAAAAATACCAGAATGCTAAATATGCTGCATAAGTTGCCTTTAAATCATTTGCAAGTTTGTAACCCGAGCTAGAGCTTTCTCGAGAATTCAAGGATGGCCATAGTAACAACACCGGTATCGATGCAACAACAACTAACTAAACTGGTCATATACTGTACGGATTTTTTTTTGATTTAAGTTGTTTATCGTAGTGTCACAAAAGCAATAAAACATTAAGAATGTTCATATTGGGCTATTTTTTCAGATTCAGGATTGGTCAATATGAGGCTTCATTTGCGTTTGCGATGGTGGAAATTATTCTTAGTCGCAGTTAATCTCGAATTACCATTCCACCTACGACGTAAGCAAGGTAATACTACTTTGCCTTTTATTACGGTTCATACAAGCCGGGTTGGCACACTTATGTGTGCTTTTTATTTTTTTTTGATGTTTGATTTCATTTTCACTACGCTTGATGTGTTTTTCAAGTAGTAAATACAAGTTTTTATTTTTAAGTTTTCCAGATTATGATTCTTTAAGAATATCCGTGAAAGTCTTGATGAAAAACAATTGATTTTTAGGTCAAATGATTCACTTACTTTATTATGTTTGTTATGTTTCACGAGTGGGAAATTTAAGTTTTAAGACAGACTATAACAAATGTTGGATAAAAAAGGGGGTGAAAAAAAGATGAGTTGATTTTAGATGTTTGTTATGTTTCACGAGTGAGAAATTTAAGTTTTAAGACAGACTATAACAAATGTTGGATCGAAAAAGGGGGTGAAAAAAAAAGATGAGTTGATTTTAGAAAGTATTCAACCAAGTAAGCTATTTGGTGAACAATTTGTTGATGTTAAGAAGCCATTGAAACCTGGTAGGGTGATCCTGAGCTGTTATAACCAAGCCTGCATATCGTCACAGTACCTTAATATGTCATAACCCACAAAATTCTCTTGACACGATAGCGTAATCAGGTATTGTGAGTAAATCCGAAAGACGTAAGGTATATTGGTATTTCTTGACTTCAGGTGCCCAGGATATTCCTAAACGTATATAACTAATTATAGTATGGCTAAAGTGCTTGATATAGTAATCTTAAGATGGCGTTTAACATTAAAACCTAATGGAGTTATGTGTTGCTGAAATTACTATAGTTTATAGTAAAGTTGATTCTACTTATGTGACTGGGTCAAATAATCACTTTTATGAGTAGCTAGAACATACTGATTGTGATTATTTTATTTCCCAGAGGTCATTTTACATGTAGATCCCTATGATGTTAATTGTTCCATATTATTGAGATGGTGCTTCCAAAAAGATTGGATCTTGATGATATTACGACTGAGGTTTTGTATTTGGTGCTGGCACAATGGTTAGTGGAACATTAGATCTGCGATATTCATATATGCCATCTCTGTCTACGTATAATGCAAATTATAATAGAATTTCATGAGAAATAAGCTTAGGTATTAGAGGTGTTTCGAGTTGCTCATTCAAATGCTATGCTGTTTCTCTGCGTATTTTAGGATATTAGCATTTTGGGCTTTTGAGTGTCGAAGTAATACTTCTCACTTGCTTTGTGAGTTCCTTAAAACACGAAAAACATAAATTAATTTTCTTTGTAGGTGATGCTACTGAACCCATTCGATAAGTCATCACTTCTGCTGTGGCTGAGGTATGATTCCAATCCCTATACTGCTGCTTATTGTTTTTGCCTCATTTTTTAATGTATTATATACTATCTAAATTAATTTTTTGGTGGAGTGCAGGAAGGATATTTGGGATTGAAAGAGGAACACTAACCCAAGGTAAAAATTTTCTGTTGGATTTTTTACTTAATGTTTTGTCATGTATATGTGAGTAAGTAACTCATTAATGTTAAAATGATCAATTTAGATTCTATTCTCATACACATGTTTCTTGCATACTTTTTGGTATAGTATAGCCTCTCAGT
The DNA here is from genome assembly GCA_026074375.1 of Tanacetum coccineum. NCBI lineage: Eukaryota > Viridiplantae > Streptophyta > Magnoliopsida > Asterales > Asteraceae > Tanacetum > Tanacetum coccineum. The sequence goes on along the minus strand of BQNB010099519.1, from coordinate 5,375 downwards.
GTTCTGTTTGAGAAGAAAAGAAAGTGCGTCGCTGCATCATTATCATATTTTTTTTGAAAAAATAGCGCAAGGTAATTTCATAGCATGTTCCTTCTGTTAATGATTAGTCCTTATAATTCTTACTTTTCTTATAACTAAGATGCATACTAGGCCAATGTTCTGTAAATGAGGCCAAAACAGCCCGCTTATGGCTTATTGGTTTTCGGTTTATGTTCATGAGCTCACTTTTGCGCTTATTTTAAAACTTTTAGGTTTATATAAGTTCATTATGTGTAAAAATTTATATAAGCACAACAATTAGAAAATAAGCCGCCAAAAAGTGGGCTTATGAAACATAAGCCGTACACCTGCTACATAGGTCAAAATCCACCCCTGCTGTTTAGATAAGTTTGGGTCTATTAGTAGAGAAATAGTCGGACAAAGCTTGCGTTTTTTGGCTTACAAATTGCTTACCACCTTCACCCTGTGGCTCAAGTGCACTCAATATAATAAGCAGGCAATAAGTATTTTGGAATTCGGACGCTTATAAGAGTCCTGGGACACCTGATTATCGGGATGGTAATAGTATAGGCACATTTTAGAAGGGTCGATCTCGAGAGAGTGCCTTAATATAATAGTAGTCAGAGGCATATTAGAGCTGCAACATTGATGTCGTTTATATGTCTAAGAATCTGATATATCGACTGGGATGGGTGTGGAAAGTAAAAATGGAACAGTAGGTCAAAGTCGTGACCACAAGCAGCCTCCCATCGCGTTGTCACAAGAAACTGATGCATTGTGTCGGCTGCTTTAACATGGTCCAACGAAAAAAAAAGTGACCCTGATCTTTTTTATCTGTTAAACATTGTGTCGGCGGCATTACAGAAATGGTGTCGAAATTTGAATTATATATGGTTCATGTGTCATAAAATGTTTTCTACGTATGTACTTATTGTGTTTTCGATGGGTGTGTTGTAATTTTTTTGGCAATGAACGAATAAGCTCACTGTATTTGATAACTTAATAAGAAATAAACAAAACATATTACCTCATAGATACTATTATTTCTAATCTCTTGAGTGTTTATATGTACCCTCAGTAGTTTTTTCAGGAGAAAAAAATAGCAGCGTTGGAGTAATGAAAGTCTTCCGTGTTGAAGAAAACATAATGCTGAGGTACTTTTCATCATACGAGCATCTGATATAAGCTTTCTTTTTGCATCCATCCATGTTGATAGTATAAAGAAATTAAAAATACATATATGGAATGTTCTTTCATTATCATCATAATATATATTGTATTTCACATCGATAATGTAGATACAGATACTTCAAAATTAAACCCTGAATTATTATTATAATGATATACTGTAAATATTTTGTTGCCATATTTTACATGTTGGATGAGAAAAGCAAGCCTGGAGACATTGAGCGATGTAACGGAATGCTGCAAAACAGAGTTAATATGCTAATGACTATGGTTCAACTATAGTCATTGTGTGAAACTAGGATGATATTTGTACGATGCGTCATGTTTAGTGTTAGCGATTTCAAATTCCCTTAAAAGTGTATCTGTAAAATTAATTTAACTATATAGATCAGAACTGTTTGATTCGTTTCCTATAATAGCTTTTGTTTGCATATCCATATTTAGAATGTGTGAACAGGAGGTATTTGTTTTTTATGTATCTGTTTTAGTTTTTTTATATGGTCACAAACGTAAAACCCATTATATTATTGTCGACTAAAACGAAGTCGTTTTGACTTCGGGCCTAAATTGCTACAGTAATGAGCTCCTATTTTGGGACAGCCTGATTTTGGTTTTTTTTTTAAATTATTTTTTTTTAAAATTTGTATGCACAAAGTAAGAGGAAAAAAAAATATTACAAAAGTTCCGATTTATTCAGATAAAAAAATACCCGCGGAAACATCTTCGATACCTAATAACTTTAAAATAATCGATATGGTCACAAACGTAAAACCCATTATATTAAAAAAAAACCATATAGCAAAAAAACAACACTTTAAACATGAGGCCCAACACATAAGCCATATAAAAAAAATTATTACTAAAAATATACACATTTGTAGGCCTAAATTGCTACAGTAATGGGCTCCCATTTTGGGCCATCCCGATTTTGGTTTTTTTTTTAAATTATTTTGTTTTTGTTTTTGTTTTTAATTTGTATGCACAAAGTAGGAGGAATTTTTTTTACAAAAGTTCTGATTTATTCAGATAAAAAATACCCGCAGAAACATCTTCGATACCTAATAACTTTAAAATAATCGATATGGTCACAAACGTAAAACCCATTATATTAAAAAAAAACCCCATATGGCAAAAAAAAATAACACTTTAAACATGAGGCCCAACACATAAGCCATATAAAAAAAGTTATTACTAAAAATATACACATTTGTCGACAAACTAGCCTAAAATTCGCATAAAATGTGGCCCAAAATCTGGCCCAAAGTAAAAAAAAATATAAAACGGTCCCTCAACTTTTAAATATTTACGATTTTCTTACACAAAAAATCCCGTAAAAAATTAACAAAAAAAACACGTCAAGTTTTTATTGTTCATAACTTTTTTACATTCATCGGCCCAAATAAAAAGATATCGAACCGTCCCAAAAAAAGAAAATATTCGGGAAAAAATTAACCCGTCCCAACGCAAAGATTTTTTTCCCGAATCATACAAAAAAAGGAAATATCAGGGAAAAAATTAGCAAAAAAAAAACCCAAAAATAGCCTAAAATCTGGCCCAAAGTAAAAAAAAATACAAAACGGACCCTCGCCTTTTAACTATTTACGATTTTCTTACACAAAAATTCCCGTAAAAAAATTTACAAAACCGTCCCAAAAAAAGAAAATATTCGGGAAAATATTAGCCCGTCCCAACGCAATTTTTTTTTCCACGAATCATACAAAAAAAGAAAATATTAAAAATTAGCCCCGCATAACGCATCGCCCAAAAAAACCCTCCGAAACGTAAAAAAAAGTATTCGGAAAAAAATTAGCCCCGCCGCAACGCGCGGGTTCATTTGTTTGTTTAGTGACAAAAAGCGATGCCGCAAACACAGTGACTACCATGGTCCTGTCACATTTGTGAGACATCTTTATATCAGTCTATATTAGTGACGGACCTAGAAAATGACCAAATAAGCTAAGTTGCGTATTGCATATCGTATTCCCGGATATATTAGCAATCGAATAAAATGACATAGTCGATACCATGAGTCTATGGCAACTCATTATTGATAAAACTTTGAACTAAATGCACAAAATAAAAGAAATAGTAATGAGACGTGAAGAATAGTGGGGAAGGAAAAAGACAGAAAAATGGTTGTGACGGCGTTAAATCATAAATTGATGTTTCTCTTTGTGTTACTCTTTTCGTTTCATTGTCCATCAACAAAAACACATCGTTTAAAAAAATATAATTATTACAATTTTTTTTTTACTTTTTACATAATAATAGTTTTACCTTGAGAGTAATATGATAAATTTGATTTATATTTAAGGACGGAGCCAGAGAGTGTTCCGCAGGTGCCCGAGACACCTATGGATTTTTTCGATGTAATGTTAATTTTAAAAAAAACTACGATTTTTTTCAAATGTATCATAAATGTACTCGGTCCATCGAAATTTGTTTCTAATCTTATCGTTTCAAAGAAATCTTCGTTTTAATTCACTTTTTAACTCTGTTATATTACGGTTAAAAAAATTGTACATTCGGTAATATTTGGTCTTGGCTCCGTCCCTATTTATATCCCTTATCTAATTTGGAAGTGAGCAGTGAACAATAAACATGAGACGGAGGTACTAATTTTCTCAACAAAGCATGTTTGCTTCCTTACGCATTTTTCAACACAAACGATATAATTGTAACGACGTTTCGTGTAGTAAGCTTTTCTTAGACTTGTGTGACAAAAATTGGTAATCGACAAGAAATACTATACAGCGAGACTATAGTTAATTATCTCTACTACATTTAATGAGATTTTTTTCCTCTGCTCTTTGCTTAAAACTCTTAAAATCAAAAAATATCTAATTAATATTATGTCATTATTATGAAGTTGATTATTTCATACATTCTTTTATTTTCCTTTACAATTTATTTCATATAACCATAACTTTTTCTTGCATACATAAGCTATAAGTTGTAGTTGGAGCTCATTTTATATGCTTGAAGATAGAGCTTATATTTTTGTAAAGCTGTTTATTTAAAGTTGAAGCTTATTGTAAAGTCGCATAAAAATACATCAAATTAAATTAAGATATATTTCCAACTTTTACGTGATAATCCATTATAACTTGAAAGGTATTTAAGTAATTTGATAAGTCTGTTTCAATTGGTTTGGGCTTATGGAGACTTGTAACTAATAAATGCTTCCATAACATGTGTGATGAAAAAAACATATTTTATTAGTCAGCTTATTTTAAAAGCCCAAGTCCTTATAAACCTCTATGAGCCTGTATAAGCCCCACATTAAACACATCTAAAATAAAGTTTGAAATTTAAGACAAGGAACAACGTACAAGTTGACGATTCTTATAGCTATAAGAACTGAAAGTTGGAACAAGTATTAATATACACAAAATGAATCCAAACGAGGTGGAAAGTGACCCGCACATTGCGACGAGGGCAATAGTTATTACAATAGGTAAATGCCGTCTTCTCTTAACATGGAATGTGTAGATGCACATACACTTTACGCAAATAGGGTGTAGATACGACATAAAATTCATGAGGCTTCATATCTACCTTAAGTGAGAATAGTGTGTTTTTACATCTTTTTTATAAAAAGACTAACCATGTCAAAAGGAATAGCTGGTCAAATTTGTTAATAAAGTTGAGAACAATATTGTCATTTGTGACAACATCAAGTCTTGGACCAGGGAATTGACCATTGATTAAGATTATCTGTAAAAAAAATAAAGTCAAACATTAGTTAACAGAACAAACATATAAACAATCGCTGCACTAAAACCAAACATCATTAAAAACAATAGCAGAATCAAAGAATTTATACCACACTACAACTTAATGTACCCAAGAATAATATCACCAAAAGGGGCAAAATTGTCTTCATTTTACCAGAAATAAGCAAATTCCCTACAAATTTTCAGAGTTTGTTGTTTTTATTTGTTTCTATGATAGAAAAAACACAAAATGCTAAAAACCCGAGGGGTCTATGGCGGATACAAATAACTGAAATAACAATCAATGACAACAAGCAAGAGATACATGTTTTATTTTCTTTAGTATGTTGACATTGGGTACCTGATCAACATGCTGCGTTTTCTTAAACATTCAAATTTGGTATTGTTTTAAGGTCAAAACAAATTTAATGCACATTAGAGAAGGGTGTTTGGGTAAGCTTATTGAAGCAG